>JAJIBD010005706.1:0-158844 GCA_021461705.1 Cryptotis parvus
CTGAGCCCTGTCAGAAGTGATCCCTGAGAGGGGCCGGGAGCGATAGCACAGCAGGTAGGGTGTTTGCCTTCATGCGGCCAACCGGGTTCCATCTCCGGCATCCCATATGGTCTCCCTAGCACGACCAGGAGTAATTCCTGAGTGAAGAGCCAGGAGTGATCCCTGAGTGTTGCCCAGTGTGACCCAAAAAGCAAAAACAGAAAAGAAGTGATCCCTAAGCACAGAGCCAGGAGTAATACCTGAGTACCACCAGGCGTGACTCAAAATCAGCAACAGAAAAGGTTCGGACGACAGCACCGCCATCCTAGAACTACGACAGCATTTTCCTACACTCAATTGCTTCTGATGCATCATTCTTTTTTTTTCTCTTTTTTGGGTCACACCCGGCAATGCTTGGGTTACTTCTGGCTCTTCGCTCAGGAATTACTCCTGGCGGTGCTCGGGGGACCATATGGGATGCTGGGGATCGAACCCGGGTTGGCCGATGCAAGGCAAATGCCCTACCCGCTGGACTATCGCTCCAGCCCCTGATGCATCATTCTTATACGTCTCTCCACGTTACGATCTCTTCTACAGCAATTCCTTCAATCCCTTCATCATGTCCCTATGTGCCCTTATAAAAAGTCATTTGTGGAGCTGGAGTGATAGCACAGCTGGTAGGGCGTTTGCCTTGCATGCACCGACCTGGGATCAATCCCTGGCATCCCAAGTGGTCTCCAGAGCACCACTAGGAGTATTTCCTGAGTGCAGAGCCAAGAATAACCCCTGAGTATCACTAGTGTGACCCCTCCAAAAATCACTTCACTTGTATCACTTGTCTTCCCGTTGTTCATCGATTTGCTCGAGTGGGCACCAGTAACATCTCTGTACATCCTGTCAGGTGCTAGTGCAGCCCAAAGAGCCTCAGACCATTCCTTCAGGTCATGAGAATGAGGTCTATAATTGTTACTGGTTTTTGGCATATCAAATATGACACGGGTAGCTTGCCAGGTTCTGCCGTGCGGGTGGTATACTCTCAGTAGTAGGCTCTCATCTCGTGCATTTACTGATGAACCGCAACGGGAGAAATCGACCCCTCAAAAAAAAAGCAAAAAAATAAAGAAAAGAAAAGAAAAGAAAAGAAAAGAAAGAAACCAGGGGTTAGAGTGATAATTCAGAGCATAGGACATTTGCCATACACACAGTCAACCCGGGTTCAATGCTGGCATCCCATATGGACCTTCAAGTAGCACATGGAGTAATTCCTGAGTGCAGAGCCAAGAGTAACCCCTGAGTGTGACCCATAAAGCCAAAACAATTTTTTTAAATAACAAATAAAGAATAAAGGGACCCAAGAGAGTACAGTGGGTAAGTCACATGACTCGTATGCACCCAAGCCACCTTCTGCACGTCCTCGCAGTGCCAGGAGTGATTCCTGAGAACAGTCAGTAGTGAGCTCTGAGCATCATCGACAACACCAACAAGGCATCCTAACAACTTTGCAAATCTGTAACATGATAGGTTTTAAAGGCTCAGGTGTGATTTAGATTGCTGTCATAGCCGCCAATAAATAATAAGAGTTAGCATAAACTGACATGCCAGGTCTGTGTGTATGCCCTCGCAATCTCTGAGGCAGATGCTATCACTAACTTCATTAAACTGATGAAGAATCTATCACACAGAGATGTAGAATAACTTGAACATGATCACGCGGCTAATAATGCAGAATCAGATCTGATTTCAGGCAGATGAGTCCATATGTCTACTGTTTTGTTTGGGGACCACACCCAGCAGTGCTCAGGGATCACTCCTGGCAGGGACTGGGAGACCATATGTGGTTCTGGGGATCGAACCAAGGCTGGCCACATGCAAGGTAAAGTGCCCTACCCGCTGTGCTATCTCTCTGGCCCCGTGAGCCTGCATGTTTAACCAGTACTTTAGGCAACTTCACTCTGCAAAAAAAGTGATAAATGAAGTTAAAAAATACATTGCAGGGGTCAGAGAGAGAGTTTGATGGGCTGGAACACATGTTCTGCAAACTGGAAACCTGAGTTCAATCCATCAGCACCAGGGCCCCTGAGCATGAAAAGGAAGCGAACCCCAAGCAACAGATGAGCCAGGAGTAGCCCCTGAGCAAAGGTGGATGTGGTCCCCCCAAAAGAATTACAAATAATGGGGAGAGGAAGAGGCCTCTCAAGGAAAATTGCTCCCACTACTTGAATCAGACCTTTATCTTGTATTAGACTGATCCAAACCCCAGAAACAGTCAACTAAGGGAGCTTGTTCCAGCTGGCCCAGACCTCTTGTGCGGACGGTGGAAAATCCCTGTCTTCAAAGTTGTGCCTTTCTGTCATCTTCCTCCCTTTCAAAAAGCAAAGAGGGAATAACTGGGGCCAACTTCAGTGGCAGACCAGAAGTTGAGGTGTGGGGTCCCGAGGGGCGTGGCTCAAGTGGTAGAGCGTATCTTGCATACTTGAGGCCCTGGGTTAGATCCCTGACACTACAAGGTTCCCTATACTCTACCTGGTTGGCCCTGGGCCACCAAGCAGATGTAGTCTCAACAAAGGCAGCCCAAAATAATGGGAATAGAAAAGATAGAGTGATATGTCAGGGCTATAAGAATCATTCCTGGGGCTAGAGCAATAGTACAGCAGGTAGGACACTGCCTTGTATGTGGCCAAGCCAGTTCGTTCGATCCCCAGCATCCCATATGGTCCCCAAGTCTGTCAGGAGCGATTCCTGAGTACAGAGCCGGAGTAAACCCGAGCATTGATAGGTGTGGCACCTAAATAACAACAACAACCAAAGAATCATCCCTTTGGTTGATAACACAGTGGGTAAGGTGTTTGCCTTCCACGTGGCTAACCCAGGTTTGATCCGGCATTTCCTTGGTGCCCCCAGCACTTCCATGAGTGATCCCTAAATGAGAGGCAGGAGTAAGCCCTGAGCACTACCAGACGTGGCCCCTCCCTTTAAAAAACAAGATACTGAAACACAGTCAACTGATTTCAGAATTATAGGTTAAAGCCGGTGCGATAGTCCAGTAGGTAGGTATTTACCCTGCATGTGGCTAACCTGGATTTGATGCATCCTATATGGTCCCCTGAGCACTGCCAGGAGTAATTCCTAAGTGCAGAGCCAGGAGCAACCCCTGAGCACTGGAAGTTGTGACCCAAAAAGCGGGAAAAAAAAAGAAGCACAGATTATTTGACAAAACTACTCTTCTAAATGTGCTCAACGAGGTTCTGTATCAGAGAATTAGAATCTCTCTTTAGCCTATTTAATTGTGTGTGCTTAGAAGCCAACAAACCAATTTTCACTTATTACTGCAGGGTTAGGGAAATGGCCCCAAGAGCCAGAGGATACACTTTGCATGTGTGAGCCCTAGGTTCGATCTCCAACACCACATGGTCACCCAGTACCCATGGGGGTGAAACAAAAACTAAACAAAGCTAAAACATGCAGAAACAGGACAACTTTCCATAAAGAAGTCTTTCTTAAGGAGGTGAGGTCCTTTTGCTTTGTTTTTCTTTTTTTGGGGGTGAGTACACCCAACATTCTCAGAGCTTTCTCCTGGGTCTTTATCACTCCTGGTGAGGCTCAGTAGACCATATGGGGTGCCAGGGATTGAACCCAGACCAGTGTGTGCAAGGTAAGTGCCCTACCCACTGCACCATAGCTCCAGACTCCAGATCCTTTTATACCATGTTTTCTCCCAGTTCCAATCAAGGGAATAGGCAGAGGCGAAATGAAGGCACAACGTTTCTAGTTATCCCAAGTTTCTTACTATAAAAAGGAGAAATTAATAAAAGAAGAAGAAAAAAAAAGAAATGCCACACAGCATTTTCTTTCCCCACCATAATTTTTCAATTTTCTTTAGAGAAATGCCAGCCAATAACTAATTAGAACCATATCCTTTGTTATCCCTAAGGGAAGAAGTATATAAATGCTTTTAAAGAACAAATGTTAATGAGAACTTAAAAAAATTAGTAATTTGGAACTCTGGTTTCCCTTTAGCTTAAAACAAAATTCTTTTAAGGCTACTTTTACAGTTGGTGAAACAGCACGGACAGAGTCCATCAATAAGAAGTTAAGTGCCGGGCCGGAGTGATAGCCCAGCAGGGCATTTGCCTTGCACGTGGCCGGCCCATGCCGGCCTGGGTTCGATCCCGGCATCCCATATGGTCCCGAGCACCGCCAGGAGTAATTCCTGAGTGCAGAGCCAGGAGAAACCCCTGAGCATCGCGGGTATGACCCAAAAAAACCAAAAAAAAAAAAAAAAAAGAAGTTAAGTGCCCTCTCCCCGCCCGTCTCTGAGCTGGGGTACCCTGAGTTTTCACTTAAGAATTCTTTTGTTGGGGCCAGAGTGATAGTCCAGCGGGTAGGACATTTGCCTTGCAGGCAGCCAACCGGGTTCGATCCCGGCATCCCATATGGTCCCCACGCAGTGCCAGGAGTGATTCCTGAGCGCAGAGCCAGGACTAACCCCTAAGCATCGCTGGGTATGACCCAAAAAGCAAAAAAAAAAAAAAAGGGAATTATTTTGTTTTCGGGGCCACACCCCACAACACTCAGGGGTTACTACTGGCTCTGCACTCAGGAATCACTCCTGGCAGGCTCAAGGGACCATACAGAATGCTGGGGATGGAAACTGGGTCAGCCACATGCAAGGCGAGCACCTTACCAGCTGTACTATCACCCCAGTCCCTTCACTCAAGAATTCTTACCACAGGATTGGCCTCACACACTCAAAGACTTCTAAGCACCCCAATTTCAGAGACAAAAAAGACGGAGTTACAGAAAAGGAATCTGTCCTACATCTTTTTATTTCAAGCAAGTGCACAGCCTTGTAACTTCCAAGAGCGTGTTTTTTATAACACAGCTGGGATGGGGCACGTGCCCTATGTGCTGCTGACTCGGGTTAGACCCGCCAGCACCAATATGGCTCCCGAGTCCCACCAGGAGCAGTCCCTGAGAACATCAGGAGTAAGCCCAGTACTGCTTACGTGTGTCCCCCCATCCACCCACCCCCAAAACACCAGATACACAGCTGGATTTTTATTTTCTTTTTGGGTCACACCCGGCAATGCTCAGGGGTTTCTCCTGGCTCTTCACTCAGGAATCACCCCTGGCGGTGCTCGGGGGACCATATGGTATGCCGGGGATCGAAACTGGGTTGGCCTCCTACAAGACAAACGCCCTACCCTCTGTGCTATCGCTCCGGCCCACACAGCTGGATTTTTTTTTTTACCTGTTATAACTGGTATAAAAAGACTGGGCCCCTTGGGATGAACCCAGAGCCACGGCAGAGCCCTCATGTACCCGTGATGTATTCAATATGCCAAAAACAGTAACAATAATGGACCCCATTCCCAATGAATGGAGACATTACTGGTGCCTGATAGAGCAAATAGATGATCAACGGGAAGACAAGTAATACAAGTGATACCCGTTATAACACTACAAATGTTTCTGGGGGCAGAACTGGATTTACTTATTCGCAAACAACCAAGAGCAAAAACACTCTCTTGAAAACTGGTTTTGGGGCCGGAATGATAGTCCAGCTGGTAGGGCATTTGCCTTGCGCGGCCGACCCAGGTTCGATTCCCCAGCATTCCATATGGTTCCTGAGCACCACCAGGAGTAATTCCTGAGTACAGAGCCAGGAATAACCCCTGAGCATTGCTGGGTGTGACCCAAAAAGAAGAAAAAAAAGAAACTGGTTAGGGGCCAGAGCAATAGTACAGAGAGTTGGGTGTTTGCTTTGTACATAACCAAACCGGGGTTCTATCCCAGCATCCCATATGGTCCCCCTATGCCCCCTCCGCCTCCATCCCAGTCAAAAAATGTTTTCATGAGCAAAGTGAACTGTTCCACAAAATTAGGGAACCTCGTGAGTGACAGAAATACTAACAGTGTGCGGACAGGTGAAGCATTTGAAATCCATTTTCAAAAGCAGATCCGACCAATGTCACGCAGACTCGGGTGTGCTGGAATT
The DNA here is from genome assembly GCA_021461705.1 of Cryptotis parvus. Classification (NCBI taxonomy): domain Eukaryota; kingdom Metazoa; phylum Chordata; class Mammalia; order Eulipotyphla; family Soricidae; genus Cryptotis; species Cryptotis parvus. Next base: position 5,978 of record JAJIBD010005706.1, read on the forward strand.
AGCAGGTTCAACTGGAGACCACAAAGCACTTTTTCTCTGTGCGCTAAGGCACTGGTCGGGGCATACACAGAGGGCTAGGCATGTGCTATGTCATACCAATTACTCTCCTTTCTAAGAAAAGTTATTTAGCATTTACAGAACACTTCAATTTGCTTGATCTCAGAGCTAACCAGCAAATTTATTTTCCCCACTGCAAATGCACAATTGGCCTTAGGTCTAACAATTTACCAACATTCTATCTCTTTAAAATGCCAGACACCCTTTTCAGTTCCCAAAAAGGAGATTATTTTACAGTTTGGTCTGTAATAGAAATGTGCCTAACATCAAGGCAACCCCCACACTGCCTACCCTTCAAAGGTCCCTGAGCCCACCACCAAGGAAAAGAAAGGATTCCCATCTTTTAAAGAAAAAAAAGCCCCACTGGTCATTAATATTCTATCATACAGATCAATAAGAAGTGGGGAATCAAAGATGGTTAAAAATGCCGATTTTTTCCATGAGTGGTTTGTGAGCTCATGTTTTCCCAGTGCTGAAGTTATAAACTCTATTTGCTAAACTGTAACTCATACTTTAAATACCGCTTCTGTACCTCCCTCTGCAAGGGACGGATGATTTATTCGAGACATTTGGGGCCACAGTACAAGCCGCTTTTTGCTCTAAATCTAAATCATGCTTCTTCCCACGATTCTGTCCACGCTGCAGACACCCAGGGCCATTACCATTCTCCCTGGAGAGCCTCGAGGTCCTGGGGACAGACCTCCCGTCCACTCCAGAAAGATTCCCCAAGGAAAGGGGCTGGCCTCGCGCGGTTACATCAGGCACGCTCAGCAGGAGCGGTCCCAAAAAGCTTTCTCGGTGTCGAAGCAGAACAATTCCTGAATTCGTTTCATTGAAACAGAAAAAAAATTTCCAACACACACGAACATACGTACACACGCGCACAAACACACACACACACACACACACACACACACACACACACACAGAGCTCATTCAAGCGGCAAAGCAGGAGAAAGGTGAACCTGACAGTGAAATAATAAATTTTCCTTTGAAAAATCCTCGTTCTGGTCTAGGGGCACGCATGGGATCTGTTGAGCATTTAATTCCAAGTCCAGTAAGGACAACCGTGGCTACAAGCAACCAACATCTGCAAGGACCGGGCTGTTCCCCATGCCCGGGAGGCGTCAGGGGAAGGAGAGCTGGACAGCGAGACAATGAAAAGCTCCCCGGTGGCCACTGATTCAACGGGGGCGGGAGGAGGGGAGAAGGGGAGAGGAGCGAGTCTCCCCGGCTAGCCCAAAGCCACGGTCAGCGTGGACCACGCGGGGGTGCGGGGTGGCCGGCTCGGCCTCTCCCCCGCAGATCCGAGGGTCACCCCGGGAGGGGGCCCCAGGACCAAGGATCGCTCAGGGAAAGAAAGGAAACTTCCTGGTCTGGGCATTATGGGTAGGGGGCTCGCGCCCTCCCCCACTCCTCACAGGTCTCTGCAGAGTCTGGGGATCCCAGAAGGACCCCAACCCCGCGCCTCTACAGTAGATTGGGGTGGAGGGTGTCTCGGAGCCCCGGACCCCAAGGGCATCTCCTCGCCCCCAAGTGAGTTCTAACATGTGAGACCGGGACTGTCCACTGCTCCGGATACCAGCTGGGACCTGGGGTGGGGTGGGGGTCGAGGGAGGTCCCCAGAGTGTCAAACTTGCACCGCGGGCGCTGGAGGGAGGGCCCGGCCCGCGGCGTCCTTCGGAGAAGGGACGGGCGGAGGCAGGGGACAGGAGCGAAGGCACACGGGACGGAGGGAGGGATGGTGGCGGGGTGGGGAGCAGAGCACGAGGGGTGGCCCCGGCCCCCGGCGCGCCCGCAGGGCCCGCCCCGCTCACCTTCCTGTGCTTCTCCTTGTAGGGCAGCGCCAGCCGCGGCATGTCCCGCACGAAGTCCTGCCACTGCCGCTGGTCCTGGTCCGAGGACACGAAGACGATCTCCAGGCGGCGGCGCGGCTCCGGGCTCGGCGGCCGCCCCCGGCCCCGGCCCCCCGGCCGCGCGTCCCCGCAGGCGGCCGTAGAAGGCGGCCAGGCTGGCGCTGAGCTGCGCGCAGGGGGCGCTCAGGCTGCAGCCGAAGTAGAGCCCGAGCAGCGAGATGCCGCGCGAGCCCAGCGAGTGCACGTCCACCTCTTCGCCGCCTCCAGTCACCAGCTTCTCGCCTAGCAGCTCCTCCAGGAAGCCCGACATCCTGGCCCACCGCAGCCCCGTCACGCGGGCGGGCAGGCGTTGGCGACCCCGCAGCCCTGGTTCCGTGCGGCTGGCTCAGGAGGCGGCGGCGGCGGCGGCGGCGGCGGCGGCGGCGGGCGCGAGGAAAGGAGGCCCCGCCCCTCGGGACACGCCCCCTCGGGACACGCCCCCACGCGCGTAGCCGCGCCCCTCTGGCGGCCCCGGGCCGCGCGCGTTGCTCTGGCTGCACAGTCCGCCGCTGCCGGTGCCCGACCACGGAGCACCCGGGGCAATCCCGACTGCGCTGCTGGCCGAGAACGCTCCTCCGCTCTGATCAGAGGGAGCAAAGGAGGTGTCTCCGTGGGCAAAAGAGACGGGCCCCTGTCTGAGGCTGGCGTCTCTGCCCTCTCTCCGTTTCATCACTGTCACTGTCTGTCTTCCCGTTCATCATCGATTTGCTCGAGCGGGCCCCAGTAACATCTCCATATGTCCTGTCTCATGCTAGTAGAGCCCAAGGGCATCTGCTTGCTCCAGGAACATAAAGAACCTCAATCCATTCCGGAACGAGGTCTATAATTGTTACTGGTATTTGGCATATACCATTTCATCCCGCTCCCAAATTCTGAAATTCTCTCCAGACCTCTCCGCACCTCTCTCAGGTGCCCTGTCGCCTTGCACGAGCCCCTCCATCATCCCGTGCCCCCCTGTGACACCTCGATGAGGAGAGAACTCAGCAGGTTTCCCCCTCCGCGCGCGCCCCGTTGCAGCTGGATCCTGCTGGATCCCTGCACAACTGGATCCCGCTGGATTCCGCTTCTGGTGGGTGCTCACTGCTCCAGGTGCAGCGCAGGGGTTCGCCCCCTCTTGTTTCTTTTGTCTCGCTCCTACCCGGGAGCTGGGCACAGTCTGGGCGCAGGCTGCTCCGGCCCCCGAGTGGCCGCCTTTCCCCGCCACAGACACGGGCCACGTGCCCCGGCATCGCTAAATCAAAGCCTGCTGCGCCCCTGAACCACTTCCACTGCTTCCATCAAGCCTGCTGAGAGTTGAGGAAAATTCTAGGGATCTTTTTCCCCCTCCAAGCTGGCAGTGTGCCGTGCTGTGCTTAGAAAACCTGGATTAAGCAGGCGGTCTGTGGCAAGTTTTCCGGCCACAAACACGCACACATACACACAGGGGAAAAAAATAAAATGTGTGCCATGTCCACCCCGCCATAGAGGGGCCTTCAGTGTGCGTCGGGCCGCACAGCCACCAGCAAACCCGGGCGAGCAATGGGATTCCGCGTGCCCACTCTCCGCGCGGTTTCTTGGGCATCTATCGCCACCCTAATGGACAGAGTCAAAAAGGAAATGCGCCTCACCAAAGCCCAAAATGGGAAAAAGATACACAGGCAGCCAAGCTGAATATTTTTTGTTATTTTATAGCGGCTTTCCAAATACAAAGATCACAGCCCACTTTACAGGGGTTCACTTGAAACTCAGAATATAACCGCAAGCTTAGAGCATAAACATGATTTTTTCATGCCAAAGACTCTCAACTTGTCAGGGCTAGAACTAGAAACCGTTCTGGTTTTCAGCTCTGTGACTGTTACCACAGAAACAGGTGAAAGCAAGGGGTGGAAACCACCAGCAGATTAGCACGATCCAAGAATTTTCTCCAATTTCTTGAATCCACCTGATACTGCCGTTCATTTCACAAGTTGTATTTTTTGGGTTTGGACCAGCAAGCAAAGTCTCTTATCTCAAAATTAAAGTCAGAATCAATTTTTAGTGTCACGTCAAAGTTCTGTGGCTCTTTGGGGAAAATATTTTCCTACAACCCAAAGAAAGTATCACTTTTTTTTTTTTTTTTGCTTTTTTTGGGTCACACCCAGCAATGCTCAGGGGTTTCTCCTGGCTCTACACTCAGGAATCACTCCTGGCGGTGCTCGGGGGACCATATGGGATGCGGGGATCGAACCGGGCCGGCATGGGCCAGCCGCGTGCAAGGCAAACGCCCTACCCGCTGGGCTATTGCTCCGGCCCGAAAGTATCACTTTCATCTCACACACACACACACACACACACACACACACACACAGATATTTGGTCACACCCAGCAATGCTCAGGGTTACTCCTGGTTCTGCACTCAGCAATTACTCCTGTTGGTGCTCAGGGGACCATATAGGATCCTGAGGATTGAACCGGGGTGCTCCACGTGCAAGGTAAATGCCCTATTTTCTGTACTATAATTCTGACCCCTCATAAAATATCTTAAAGCTATTAATACAGGGGAGTGGAGTGGAGTGGTGTGCAGTGGTTAGGGTGCCTGCCTTGCTTGCAGCCTACCTCGGTTTGCTCTCCAACACCCACATGGACCCCAAGCACCACTAGGAGTGATTCCTGAGTGCAGAACCAGAAGCAAGCCCTGAGCACAGTCAGGAGTGCAAACACCCCCCACCCTAAAAAAAAAAAAGCAATTACTATAGCAAACAATGAATTACTAATATGCTTTAAAACCCTGGAAATGAGTACCAGGAATATGGCTCAGGTGGTAAAGTATATGCCTAGTATGTGTGAGAACATGAGTTTGATCCCCAGAACCATTTAGTACCCGGGGCACACTAAAAATCTTCCTTATTTTAAAATGATAATATGGTGCCGGTGTGATAGCACAGCGGGTAGGGCATTTGCCTTGCATGCGCCAACCCAGGTTTGATCCCCGACATCCCATATGGTCCCCACAAGCACTGCCAGGAGTAATTCCTGAACCAAGAGGCAGGGAGTAACCTCTGAGCATCGCCAGGTGTGACTCAAAAAGCAAAAATAAATAAATAGGGGCTGGAGGCGATAGTCCAGCGGGTAGGGCGTTTGCCTTGCACACAGCTGGCCCAGGAGTGATTCCTAAGTGCAGAGCCATGAGTAACCCCCGCATCACCAGGTATGGCCCAATCACTACTCCCCACCCCACCTCCCAGAAAAGGCAAGCGCCTCACCAGCCTTGCTATCTCTCTGACTCCTTGTAATAGATTCTTACACTGAGACATTTTCAAATAAACACCAAAGAAATGCAAAAAAGACTGTAATCATTTACACCCCCATACAATCCAAAAGACGAAGTATTTTGTGTGGAAGTAGGTGCAGAAGGGATTTGGGGAATTGCACATTTGGGAAAATAATGAAGTCATTATTAAAGTACTTAAGTTTGGCATGCTAGGTACAAGTCTGATATAAAGAAGCGGTCTGTTCGGCATTTTACTTTCATTCTTTTACAGGCAAGTACTTTCCACTGGAGTGTGTCCAAACCAGCATCTGGCACCTGGGAAAGCAAGAGTTCGAACACACTGCACATGATATAAATAAAATTTAGGGAATTGTTGGTATAGCAGGTCTTGGTTAGGAGCCAGATATTACAGCTGCCTCCTAAAGGGGTGTGGAAAGAGGGGATTTGCAATGGAAATGATCCCAAAGTCATAATTCTAGTGGTGTTTGTTACCAAAAGAAGCCCAAGGAGACTCATTTAGCTTCCTGTAAAGAATAGCCAACATCCCTGTGGCTTGTAGAGAGCACTTTTCTTGCTTATGCGGTTCAAGAGACCCACTTAAAAGCATGAACCTACTGGTATTTAGCTAGTTATGTTACATGAGTTGACTGGTAATTCTGAATATTACTGTTGTTCTAAAGTATGTATTGGGGCTGGGCGATAGCCCAGCGGGTAGGTGTTTGCCTTGCACGAGCCGGCCTGTGCCGGCCTGGGTTCGATCCCCGGCATTCCATATGGTCCCCGAGCACTGCCAGGAGTAATTCCTGAGCGCAGAGCCAGGAGTAGCCCCTGAGCATCGCCGGGTGTGACCCAAAAAGCAAAAAAAAATAAATAAATAAATAAAAAATAAAAAAAAATAAAGTATATATTAAGGTGGGCCAGGAAGGTAGCTCAAAGAATTGGAGCTGGGGCCGGAGCGATAGTCCAGAGTGTAGGACACTTACCTTGCATGTGGCCAACCCAGGTTCGATCCCCAGCATCCCATACGGTCCCCCAAGCACCGCCAGGAGTAATTCCTGAGTGCAGAGCCAGGCGTAACCCCTGAGCATTGCCAGGCAAGGCCCCAAAACAAATATTAATAATAAAACAGCTGGAGCAGGTGCTTCACATGCAGGAAGTCCAGGTTCCATCCCCAGCTCCAAACAGTCCCCTTAGACCTCTAGGAGCAACCCTTGAGGACCAGCCTAGAGGGTAACCTCTGAACCTCACCAGATTTGGCGCCAAAACAAGCAAACAAGGATACGGCCAAGTAAGTCCCTGGATTCTTCTCTGAATCCAGGTATGTTTGTATTTGTATTTGGGCCACATCAGGTGTTTGGGAACTCTTTCTGGCTCAGTGCTCAGGGCTCACTCTCCATAGTGATCAGGGAACCAAGCAGTGCTGGAGATGGAACTTGGCCTTCAGTTCTTTTTGTCTTGTTTCGTTTCGTTTGGGGGCCATATGTGACAAATTCTCAGGGGTTATTCCTGGCTTTATGCTCAGGGATCACTCCTGGTGGTGCTCCAGGAACCATATGTGGTGCCAGGGATTAAACCCGGGTCAGCCATGTGCAAGGTAATAACGCCTCCACCCCCCACCCCCCCATTATCTCTCTCTGGTCCCTGTGCTTCAGTTAGTTCTTCCATATTGTCTACTTTAACTCTTTGATTTGAAGTCATGACAGAATAATTGTTAATTTAGCCATCAAGCTTTTTTAATGTGTGTGTGTGTGTGTGTGTGTGAGAGAGAGAGAGAGAGAGAGAGAGAGAGAGAGAGAGAGAGAGAGAGAGAGAGAGAGAGAGACCCGGCAATGCTCAGCTGTTACTCCTGGCTCTGCACTCAGGAATTTCTCCTTGCGGTGCTCCAGGGACCATATGGGATGGCGAGGATTGAACCTGGGTTGGCTGCATGCTAGGCAAACGCCCTACCCACTGTGCTGTCACTCTGGCCCCATCTTCAAGCTTTGAAAGATGAGTCTGGTATCATTTTTTTTTCTCTTTTGGGTCACACCTGGCAATGCTCAGGGATTTCTCCTGGCTCTGCACTCAGGAATTACTCCTGGCGGTGCTCGGGGGGACCATATGGGATGCCGGGATTGAACCCGGGCTGGCACAGGCCGGCCGCATGCAAGGCAAACAACGCCCTACCCACTGGGCTATCGCTCCGGCCCCATGGTATCATTTTTTAACTTGTGACCTGTCTTTAGTCAAGTAGAAAATATTTATTGTTGTTATTTCTTTTTATTTATTTCTTTGGCCTTCCAAGCAGCGTGTGGGGGCGGGATGGGGGGTCACTGGTGGTGACACAGCCAACACTCACTCTGTCCATGAGCTACAGGGATTGAGCTGCTCAGCATACTCTCCAGCCCTGAGCTGGCGGCCAGACACCAGTTTCCATTTTGACTCACGACGGCCCCAGAGTGAACAAAGGTATTTCCTGTGATATATCTAGCCCATTTACGCTGTTGGTCTCCATGTTCTGGGGTGACTTCGTCCACTGCCTGGCTGTTCGGAGACTGTTTACTTACCCACAGCCAGCAGCCCAGATCTGCTGACTCTTTCTTCTGATGTTGCCTTGGCTATTCTTACCATGAGCTTTATGGAAATTTGGCATCCAGTCTGGAAGTCTGGTGGATTGTTAAGACCAAGTTCAGACTCACTTAATAAATCACACACTTTGGCTTTATCTTCAATAGGGTTACAGGGATGACTAGTTGTGATCCTGAGAGCTCACTTGCAAAATATTAGCAAAGCGAAGTAAGGATACTATTTTTCCACATTTCCCCCTTCTCAGATAAGAGAAGACTTTGGCAATGAGAAACCAGGTCTGGATAAAGCTCTTAAAGGGCCAGAGCACATGCTTAGCATGCGGGAGGCCTAGGTTGAATCCCGCCACTGCACAGTGCCCTGAGCTCCTAACAGTGGCAAACTCCAGGTACTGAGTTGGGGACAGTCCTCCAGCACCTCTGGGAGTGGCCCAAAACAAAAATAAAAGAAATTGAGGGGCCAGAGCGATGGCCCAGTGGGTAGGGCGTTTGTCTTGCACACGGCCAGCCCATGCCGGCCCGGGTTCGGTACCTGGCATCCCATATGGTCCCCGAGCACCGCCAGGAGTAATTCCTGAGTGCAGAGCCAGGAGTAGCCCCTGAGCATTGCGGGTGTGACCCAAAAAAAGCAAAAAACTAAAAATAAAAAATATTGAGATCAGGCTGGAGGCGATAGCCCAGCAGGTAGAGGCGTTGCCTTGCATGCAGCCGACCGGGTTCAATCCCGGCATCCCATATGGTCCCCCAAACACTACCAGGAGTAATTCCTGAGTGCAGAGCCAGGAGTAACCCCTGAGCATCGCCAGGTGTAACTCAAAAAAAAAAAAAAAAGAAATTGAGATCAGACCTGCTTTACTGGAGGGAAATATAAAAAGCAGGAAAAGGCAAACATGGTGAATTCCCAAATCCGTACCCCTGTAGGCGTCAGAAAGATAGACTGTGTTTCTGTTGTAACCATCAAGAGCATTTGTGTGTGTTTCCTTGCCTCTGGGGCCATCTGATCTCCCATCCAGAGGTGCTTGAACTCAGTGGCAGATAGGGATGCTGTTTGGCTTTGGTTTTTAAATTAAAAAAAAAGGGTTTTTTCCTTTGTTTTTAGGTCATACTGTACAGCGTTGATCAGGGCCAATTCCTACTCTGCACAGGGGTTCATATACAAGCTCTGCAATCAGTAACTTCTGCTGGTGGATTAACATTGTCACGCTGGGGCCCAGAGCGATAGTACAGTGTAGCCACCTTGCACATGGCTAAACACACTCACTCCTCACACCCCATGCGGTCCCCAAGCCTGCCAAGAGTGATTCCTGAGTGCGGATCCAGGAGTCAACCCTGAGTACTGCCAGGTGAGGCCCAAAAATTTATTAAAAATTGGTTATGAAGGGCTAGAGGGAGTACAGTGGATAAGGCACTTCCTTGCCTTGCCTGCGGCGGTTTAATCCCCATATCCTGTTGGGTCCCCTGAGCACCACCGGGTAATTCCTGAACACAGCTGGGTGTGGCACAAACCCTGCCCCCAAGGAAAAGATTTGAGCCCCTGTGGTGCCTATGCAGCACCCTGTGCAGAGTTCTTCAAGCTCTCAGCGCAGTCCTGGCTTCCTGCAACCCTTCCTGCACGTCCACTTATCTGAGGCCGCCCATGCGCTCTGCCCATAGCCATTCTGCTGCAGCTCCCGTCCTGCAGGCCAGCAAAGACAACCCGGGCTCAGAAATAACCTATAATTGCAGGGTCACGGTTCCCCAGTGCTGGGGCCAGGTAAGCTGGACAAAGGTTCCATCCAGGGAAAGACACAGGAAACAGCTTCTCGCTGCTTCAGGAATAGGTTTGAAGGCGGTTGAGCTTTCCATCCAGGTGAAGCCTCTTCCACCTCTTGGAGGAGACTGGTGGAAGGAGAGATCCCAGATCAGAGTCTGTGACTGTGCTCTCCGGCTGGGGCCTCGGTCAGGAATGTTCCAGGAAGACTCCGCTCGGCGAGTACTATGTAGCACAGTGCCTCGTCCTGTGCTGATGCGGCTCTTACCCGAACTCCCAAGCAGCCTTCACTGGGGGCATAACCATTGCTCTCCAATCCTAAGGATTAGCTGATGGAACTGTTCTTGCTTTGCAACCTTGCATGGGAAACTGTCCCAACTTTCCTTCTTCTCATTTAAGTTTTGGAGCCACCTCTGGCTATGCTCAGGACTTTTACCTGACTTTGTACTTGGGAATCACTCCTGACAATGCTCATTTCCTCCATTGTGACCTCTTGCACCTAAAGATGTGACAACCATGATGCAGCAGCGGCACAAAAACAAAAAATCTACTACAGAAGTAGTAGGAGAGGGGGCGGGCGATAGCCCAGCGGGTAGGGCGTTTGCCTTGTCGCGCGGCCGGCCGGGGTTCGATCCCGGCATCCCATGTGGTCCCCGAGCACCATCAGGAGTAATTCCTGAGTGCAGAGCCAGGAGAAACCCTAAGCATTGCCAGGTGTGACCCAAAAGAAAAATAACAAAAGTAGTAGGAGAAAAGAGGAGAGGGAGGGATGAGGGAGGGATGAGGGAGGGAGAGAGAGAAAAAGAGAGGAGAGAGAGTACAGGGTAGGGGTTGGGGTAAGCACTTGCCTTGTATGCAACTAACCCCAGGTTGATCCCTGGCTCCATGTATGGTTCCTGGAGCATCATCAAGCTTGATTCCTGAACACTCCTGAATTTTGCCCCCAAACAAATAAATTATGAGAAGGCTGAATCATGGGGCTGGAGCAATTGTACAGCAGTAGGGCATTTGCCTTGCACGCATCTGACCTGAACTTGATCCCCCAACATCCCATATGGTCTTTTCCTGAGTGCAGAGCCAGGACCCCTGACCATTTCTGGATGTGACTCAAAAAAGGAAAAATAAACCAAGTCGGGTGGAGAGTTTGCTTTCAGAGAACTCTGGATTCTCAAGTCTCCTTGCCCATTATTGGCCCCTCATCATCTTCTGTTGTTCAGGGACCTTACCCTGTGTGCTCAGATGCAGTTCTAGCCAGGGAAGTCTCGGGCAAAACAAGTGTCTTAGCTCCTACACTCTCTCTGGCCTGTTGGAGAATGAACATGTTGCATGTTGGAGCTCGGGCTTGACTCCAGCGCCACAGTCCCCCTGACACCTACCGGGAACAATGCTTGGGCTCACGGCACCAACTCAGAAGCGGCCCCTGAGCACCACCTGGAGTGGCTCAAAGAACAAACCAAAGGGAGAAAAAGAACGTTACAGTAATATCTCACCTTCAGATTCTGGGTTTGCAAACTAGTATACGTTTTACTTGGTTCAACCTGATGGAAGTCACCTAGAAGATCTCAGGGATCACTGCTGGCTGGCTGGGGAAATTTACGGGGTGCTGGGGATTGAACTCGGGTCAGTAACATGCAAGACCAGTGCCTTATATTATCTCTCTGCTCCTGATATTTGGCTAATTATATTATTATTATTATTATTATTATTATTATTATTATTATTATTATTATTCCTGGATCCCATGGGATGTCAAAAGATCACGTGGCAGCCCACCTACAAAATGGTCAGACTTCTTGGTCAAGACCCTGAACAAATGGTTTGAAGCTCTTTGTATTCCTGAAGCAACCAGATGCCATTGGGCTACACTGGCACGTGATAGAGTCAAATGGAAATATTACTGGCACCCGCTCGAGCAAATCAATGAATAACGGGATGTCAAGTGATTATTTTATCCTGCCAAACTTTCCTGAAAATCGTAGAACGCAGTGCATTAAAGGACATAACTGTTTCCACTACTTTGATGGACCGCGTGGCGCAAGTGGCAGCGCGACCTGGACTCAAACTGGTTTTGTTCTATTAATCTGGTCATGAGGTAGTATCCCAGGGTCCGGACAGCGAAGGTGGTGGCTAGTGTGGTGGGGAGTCTCATCCGGCTGCTTCCGGGACCCCCAGAGGTGATGGGCCCAATCCCAAAACCCATCTGTCCTCCTGGGACACCCATGGTCAGCTGAGCCTGGGGAAAGCGGAGGTCCAGGTTCCCCAGCCGCGTTAGAGACTGCATGCTATGGCTGGTCGCCCCAGGGCAGCTCCTGGGTGGGGCCACCAGGATCGACAAAATGGAGGGGGAAGGGCCGACCCCTGACTCCATCTGACGAATTCTCAGTGATTCCCGCTTCTGGGAGCTACCTGGGCTCGAACTGGTTTTGCTCTGTTAATCTGGTCGTGAGGTAGTATCCCAGCGTCCGGACAGCGAAGGTGGTGGCTAGTGTGGTGGGCGGAGTCTCATCCGGCTGCTTCTGGGACCCACCAGAGGTGATGGGCCCATCCCCAAAACCCATCTGTCCTCCTGGGAGCCCCATGGTCAGCTGAGCCTGGGGAAAGCGGAGGTCCAGGTTCCCAGCCGCTTTTTCGAGAATTACATGTTAAACCACATGCTGGACTTAGAAATGCCTACAAGAGTATGCTACCTGCACGGTAGAGCCTGGCAAGCTACCCGTGTTGTATATGATATATATGCCAAATACCAGTAACAATTATAGACTCATTCCGGAATGGATTGAGGCTCTTTATGTTCCTGGAGCAAGCAGATGCCTTGGGCTCTACTAGCATGACAGGACATATGGAGATGTTACTGGGGCCCGCTCGAGCAAATCGATGATGAACGGGAAGACAGTGATACAGTGATTATTATTATTACTTAATGGCAATGTTGGCGGTAGCCCCATTGGCATAAACCGCCCGAGTATCCAGCATAGCCTTCCTCAAGCCCTCCAGCCGGTCAATTCTTTCTACTTCCTAGGGCTTTCTCAAATTTCTTTGTTGGCTTCATCCATTTGTTGTCTCATTGTCTCTCCTCAAAGGTTAGTTCAGTTTGTTCGTCTGTTTTTGCTTGGGGGCCCGCAACTGGCAGTGCTCAGGGCTCTGTGATCAGAGATGGCTCCTGGCAGGCCTGGGGAGACCATCAGGGGTGCTGAAGATAGAACCCAGCTCAGCCGCACAAGAAAGGCGTCCAGGGGCTGGAGCGATGGTCCAGCGGTAGGGCGTTTGCCTTGCACGCGGCCGGCCCATGCCGGCCCGGGTTCGATCCCTGGCATCCCATATGGTCCCCCGAGCACCGCCAGGAGTAATTCCTGAGTGCAGAGCCAGGAGAAACCCCTGAGCATCGCCGGGTGTGACCCAAAAAGCAAAAAAAAAGAAAGAAAGAAAGAAAGAAAGGCGTCCTACCCACGGTACTATCGCTCCGAATTTAAAGGTTTAGCTATTGAACAAAACATGTTATTTCCTGCATTTTTTAACGCAATCTTACGTGTATGTACGAAGCACTGACATCTCACAACGCCTGCGAAGAATTCTTAGGTAGGGGGCAGAGGGAGGGAAGTGGCCCCCTGCCGGCACCCCGCCGCCCGGTGTGTGCGTTAAAGCACCCCCCAGCCCCAGCCAGCGGAGGAGCCGCTCCAGAGCGGAGCCGGGAAAGCGAGTGTCCGCGCAAGGCCTTCTGGGACGAGTCCCGCACGCAGAACTACAACTCCCGACAGGCACCGCGCGGCTGCCCGGCAGGTTCCTGGCGCGCGCTGATGTGCCAGCCTCTGGCATGCCAGCGCTTTGGCAGCGCTGTCTGCACCTGAATCGGTGCCCACCGAGGCCTTGGGGGGTGGGGGGCGGGTGAAGGGGCACACGAGATATTTTCTCCTGGCGTGCACGAGTGGGTTTCGCCGTGACGAATCTGCGGTGGCGTTCGGGTGTCTCGGCGCCGGGACGGCCACGTGGGCGCGTGAACGCTGCCGGGCAGGGAGGACGCGGGGGCCGGGCAGCCGCGGTCATGGCAGCCGGAGGCCCCGGCGCCGCGCGCTCCTCCCGGAGGCCGTGCCCGAAGCCCCGCTGCAGTACAGCCTGCTTCTGCAGCACCTGGTGGGCGACAAGCGGCAGCCCCGGCTGCTGGAGCCCGGCCGCCTGGGCGGCATCCCCAGCCCTGCCAAGAGCGAGGAGCAGAAGATGGTGGAGAGGGCAATGGAGAGCTGTGCCTTCAAGGCCGCGCTGGCCTGTGTGGGAGGTGAGGCTCGGCGCCGGGGCCGCGGAGGAGGCGACGGGCCTGGCCGGTCCCGGGGAGCTGCAGCGAGAAGACCGCGAGCCGGCGAACTGGGGGTCCGGGGGTCCCCACCGCGCCTGCGCCTCTCCAGCGCACTCCAGCGGAACCTCTGACCCCGAGGTCAGCTTGCGCCCCTGGAATGGGCCAGAGCGTGTGGGGTTGTGAAGGGGCTTGCAGGGAAGAGCATGGGGGCTCCGACCTTCACTCCCCGGGTCACTTGTAAGGAAGCACTTTCCGAGGAAAACATTCTTTTGGCACTGGCATGTGACGGGCGGTGGGGAGATGGGGGAGAGGGACCCTGCTAACGTTCTCCGAAAAGTATGAAGGGGGCTTAGCTATGCGGGGGTCCGGGGCATGGGGAGCATTCGGCGTTCCGCCTTGTGCAACAGCGGGGTCTTCGCAGAGCCCCTAGGGAGTTACACGCCCCAGGGTCTGGTGCAAATGAGCGAGGTTGCAGGGCCAGACCGGAGACACGCCCCTGGGGTTTGGGCTGAGCCTTAGAGGGAGCCGTCAGTGAGCCAGGGAGGACAGAGGCGCCCCGGTTTCAGTGGTCATTTTGACCTTGGGGTGGTGGGAGGACCTGTGGGCGGAAGTTCCCACCCGACGGACCGTGCCATTTGGTACCTTTGTCATCTGGGGGATGGCCGTCAGTGCAGAAAGGGTGTCCACCTCCAGCTATAAGGTCAGAATAAGGGAGCCCCACCTCAATTTCTGGGAACTCATCTGGGGCCCTTATAAGTGACTGTCAACGTCCCCCTCCTCAGGACTCATGGGAGGGTCTGAGGATGCTTGAAAGGGAGTGGTTGGGTGGGTTGGGGGAGGCGCTGCGGGGGCGTCCCTGGCCCATGAGGTGCTATTGGACTGTGACCCCACCACAGCAAGCCAGAAAACCAGTGCAAGGAGTCTTCGTTCCTGTTTGCTTTTAGGATTTGTCTTGGGAGGTGCATTTGGGGTGTTCACTGCCGGCATTGATACCAACGTGGGCTTTGACCCCAAGGATCCTTACGGACACCGACAGCGAAAGAAGTCCTTAAAGACATGGGACAGAGGGGCGTGTCCCACGCCAAGAATTTCGCCATCGTGGGGGCCATGTTCTCGTGCACAGAGTGTTTGGTAGAGTCTGTAAGTGTCTCTGCGCTCCTAAAGAGAAGTGTTCTGGGGGTTGGGGAGCAGGAGCACTCCCAGATAGCCTTAGGGTGTGTGGGGCCGCTCCTGGGGAGATTGAATCCAGCCGGGCTGCATGGCCCAGTGCTTGGGCCCAGCAGAGCGAAGTGACACTAGCCTAGCCTGTTTGGGACCGAGGGTCACACCCAGCAGTACCTGGGGGCCTCCAGGGCTCCTGCAGTGCTGGGGCCATGTGCCTGGTAGATACTTGCACCAACTCCTTGGCACTCTGAAATGCTGCTTTTGGGGCCGTGTGAGGGGAATCAGTACACAGGGGCTATTTCCAGCTTTTTTTTTTTCTTTATGGGTCATACCCGGCAGTACACAGGGGTTACTCCTGGCTCTGCACTCAGGAATTACTCCTGGTGGTGCTCAGGGGACCATATGGGATGCCGGGATCGAATCCTGGTCCCACCGCATGCAAGGCAAATGCCCTACCTGCTGGACTATTGCTCTGGCCCCTATTTCCAGCTTTTTCTGAGGCACCATGCCGCAGTGGTGCTCAGGGTCAAACCTGGGTTTCTTGCTCTCAAACCATGTGCTCATGTCTGCCTGTTGAGCTCTCTCCAGCCCCAAGAAATACTCTTTTTCTGGTTTGTTTCTTTGATTTGGGGAGCCACAACTGGCAGTGCTCAGAGCGTATCCCTAGCTCTGCTCAAGGATCACCCCAACAGTGCTCAGGGGAGCAAACGAGGTGCTGGCAGTTGAACCTGGGTTGGGCATGTGCAAGGAAGGCACGTGCCTACTGTGCTCTTGCTGCAGCCCCAAGAAAGGCTCCTGCTTTACTAGAGAGCAGATCAGAAAGAGCTAATACTTGTTAGAGTGAATAATGGTCCCTAATGCTGTTCGTTTCTATTAATTGAGCTTGCTTTATTTTTTCACTTCTTTTTAAATCTTTTTTTTTTTTTTTTTTTTTTTGAGCCATGCCTGGCTGTGTTCAGTGCTTACTCCTGGCTCCCAACTCGAGTTCTCCTGGAGGGGACAGGGGGACCACATGTGGCTCCCGGGAGAGCCCAGGCTGCTCTTGCACAGCAGGCACCTTCCTCCTCTACTCCAGCCCCTATCGATTTTCAACAAAAGACTCATTGGGGAACCCTCGAGACTGTTGAGATTTCTCAAAGACTGCACTTGGCTTCTGTGTTCTGCTCCCAACTGCCAGAAGCATGTAGGAACACTCCGGAATGGTATGAACTACGCTTTGAGATAAAGGTTAGGTTCCATTTGGGGGGACAGAGTTAGCCAGCTGGATGCCCTGTGGGCTCTCTGTCTAGCTTCTCCCTGTGCCTCTGAGCCTCCCTTTTGCACCCACAGTACCGGGGAAGTCGGACTGGAAGAACAGCGTCATCAGTGGCTGCATCACTGGCGGAGCCATTGGCTTTAGAGGTCAGTAAACAGCACCTCTGATCTCCTTGTGGCCAATGGACTGATACACATAGTGGGCTGTGCCACGGGACAGCCTAGGGTAGATTTTGTTTTTGTTTTGGGGTCACACCTGGCGATTGTCAGGGGTGATTCCTGGCTCTGCACTCAGGAATTACTCCTGGCGGTGCTTGGGGGATCCTATGGGATGCCGGGGATCGATCTCAGGTTTGCCCTGTGCGAGGCAAATGCCCTCCCCACTGTGCTATTGCTCTGGCCCCAGATGTCAACATTAGCTGTTCTTCCTTTTTGACAAGTCAGTCACATTTGCTTCTGTGTGAACTCAGAAACTCCCTAATACTGAAACAGTGTTTCTCATCCTTGGCACTGTTGGCATTTTTTGGGGGTAGGGCTTTTTGGGTCACATTTGGCAATGCTCAGGAATTACTCCTGGCCGTGCTTGGGGACCATATGGGATGCCAGGGATTGAACCCAGTCGGCTGCATGCAAGGCAAGCGCCCTACCTGCTGGGCTACCGCTCCAGCCCATTTTTTTTGTTTACTTTCTGGGTCACACCGGGAGACACTCACGGGTTACTCTGGCTCTCTGCTCAGGCATTACTCCTGGTGGAACTTGGGGAGCCATATATGATGCCGAGGATCAAACCCGGGAGAGGCAGGAAGTTTTTATGGTCACTAAAATCTGCTTCTAGGAGCTGGAGAAATAGCACAGCAGGTAGGGTGTTTGCCTTCTACATCTGGGGTTCGATGCCCGGCATCCCATATGATGTGCTGAGATCATAATAATTCCTGAGTGCAGAGTCAGGAGTAACCCCTGAGCATAACTGGGTGTAGCTCAAAACCCAATAAGTAGATAAATAAATAAAAGCTGCTTCTGAAGCCAGGCTGTGGCTCCACCATAGAGCACTTGCCTTGCACGTGTGAGGCCGTGGTCCCATCCCCGGCTCCGTCAAAGAATAACAACACCTCGGCTTTTGCTGGCTATTGGCTTTTGCTGGCCAGCAGTCGCTTATGGTTTATAGAGTAACTTCTCCTTTGGTCTTGCACAGCTCTGTTGGGCCTCTTTGAAACGCTCAGCTTCCTCTGGGGCAGCTTTCAGCTTTGATCACCTTCCCAGGAATTTATGCCACAAACAAATCAGGCTAGCAGGCCATATGCTTCCCTTGGGTTTCAAAAGCTTCTCCTCACTAGCCCCCTGCTGTGAGGGAGGCACCCTTTTCTTTATTTTTTCTTGGGGGGGAAGACCCACATCTGGCAGTGCTCAGGGAGTTATTGGCTGTGCTTGGGGAGACCAAAAGGGATGCTGGGGATCGAACCCAGGTCAGCTACATACAAGGCAAGGACACAACCCGTTGTCTTTGCTGCGGTCCCAGAGGGAGGGACTATAGTCATGAAACTGGATATTAGGATTCTTTGGGATGAGACGAGGTAGATGTCTGACCCTTAGAGAAAGCAGGCGGGGGGCTCACCGTAAGTGCCATCGGGCAGGCCGGATGCTTCGTGCCTGCACTAGGCTCTTCGCATCTTTCCCTGAACAGGATGTGTCCGGCACCTGACAGCACCCCACTTCCTCCCTCTGTTTTACAGCTGGCCTCAAGGCGGGAGCCATCGGCTGTGGCGGTTTCGCAGCTTTCTCTGCTGCCATCGATTACTACCTCCGATGAGGGTCATTCAAGACGACCCCCTGCCCAGACCCCGGAGCCGGATTGTGTATGTGGGGCATGGCTTCTGCACCGCTCTGCCACCTCTGCGGGGTCTGGGGACATTTCTTTCCTCTCCGGTGTTGGTGTGGCGAGGAGGCCTTCAGCCTCTGACAACCCCTTTCTCTGCTGCTTGGGTTGTGTGGCAGGTGCCGTCCTGGGGAGTGTGCCCGCCGCCCCCTTGGGGGCAGGTCTGGAGCGGGCCGTCCCACTTACTTGTCGGAATTACGCTCCGCAGCTGGCAATCTGTGCCAACAGAGATGACCCTGCATCCACCTGGCAGCTCTGTGGTCCGCCCTCCTGCATTTTAGGGCACACAAAGTAAATAAATGATACTGGCCAGCCAGAATATCATTTTGTTAGCGTTCATTCCTGTCAAGTATCTACGCACACACGTACTTACATTAAGGTTTAACTATTTTGGGGGTGGGGTTGATCTTCCAAGTGCTCAGAAATCCTAGGGCCACTCAGGTAATACTTGGCCCCCAGCAAGACTATTAAGTGCCACTTCTACAGTGCTGGGGGCCAGGAGGTGCTAGGGATTGATCTTGGGTCCCTGACCACTGAGCTAGCTCCTTGGCTCAAGGAGGGTCCGTTTTTCCAATCCTACGTTTCCCAAATGTGGACTGGGCTGAGGAACAGCACGCATGATCTTGAGCAGTGAAGGAGTGTTAGACACCCCAGAGTCCTGTGTATCTGCCCCAAGAGCGGCCTCATCGGCCCACGGTCCCTTGCACCCACCACTCCCAGCAGCCCAGCCCAAACCTGCCTTAGGACACACTAAGTCTACGGCCAT
Organism: Cryptotis parvus; assembly: GCA_021461705.1. Classification (NCBI taxonomy): domain Eukaryota; kingdom Metazoa; phylum Chordata; class Mammalia; order Eulipotyphla; family Soricidae; genus Cryptotis; species Cryptotis parvus. Next base: position 24,819 of record JAJIBD010005706.1, read on the forward strand.
ACCACCCTGAACGCGCCCCCGATCTCGGTCGGATCTCAGAAGCTAAGCAGGGTCGGGCCTGGTTAGTACTTGGATGGGAGGACATACTAAAATTCCTGCGTCTGGTTCCACCAGATCTCCCCACAGCTCCTGCCTGTGGCACGTGTGCAGGTCGAGTCATACTGGTTCATGTTCTGACCACTGGTCACTGGTCATTCCGGTGATTACCCAACAAGGCCTGGGACGGCACTGGGGCCTCACGTGGAGTCACCTACCACATAGTCTAGCGGTTCTTTACCACCACTGTCTACTCTGGCCTCAGACTTTATTGTTGATCATAGGAGCGTTTGGGGATTTACTCTTTTAGGCATGTGCTGTTGGCCACAGTACATGGCGGGGACCAAACCTGAGGTCCCGTAGGCAATTGAACACCCACCTCCCCCCGCACATTTATGCTTGGACCTACTGGCCTTTTTCTGAACCTTAGTGGCTCAGCCTAATTCTGTGCCAAAGGCCAAAAAGATAAGAACCAAACCTGCCAAGGTGTTTTGGTGATGCGATGAAGTGGCTAGCGGGCCTTTGCTCCCGGCAGGGATGCCCGCAGTGGATGGCGCCTCCCTGCATCCCAGTGTTCGCTCTTGCCTCCAAGAGCGCAAACCAGAATTCACACACTGCGTGCATGTCTATCAGTGTCAGAGGAGTGGGCAGCCGTTCCCTCGGCCCTGTGCGTGGATGGCACGTGTGCAGGGCTCCCGCTGCTCGGCAGGCAGAGGAGCCTCTGGCCTGAGAGCAAACAGCCACATTCGCCTTCAGCCGACAGGGGAGCAGATACGCCCACTGCTGCCTGGCCACTTCTCACTAGCCCAGCTTGGCCCGGGCAGCTCTGCGCAGTGGCCACTCGCTGCTGCTTTGGGAAAGACACGCCTGAGTCCGTCAGTAGCTGTCCCTTCAACAAGCCAGGCATTGTCCACGCTGACTAGTCCATCAAGGGAGATGAATCGTTTCCTGTTTTAGATGGCTAAGGAGTTAGTATGAGCTCATAAACCAAACACCAATTTTCAAAGACATCTGTTCTTGATCTCTAGAGTAAACACTGGCTTAGGCTGGTGGGAGCCGCATTAACCCCACGGGCTCTCCTGAGGGAGGCGGGTCTTCTAGAGCAGTGCTGTTGGCCCTGAGGCTTCCCCAGAATATCCCAAGGGGCCACAGGTGAAAATCGCATCACTGGGGGCCAAGAGTAGGACGGGGTCAGGGGGGAGCACAGGAAGAAAACAAGGTCAGAAAGGGGAGAAGGCTGAGAACTGCTGGTCTATGGAATCATCTTTTCTGACGAGCACTTTGAGGTCAGAACAGCTCCAGGGACTGGGGAGAGATACAGCAGGGGAGGCGCTAGCCTTGCACGGGCTGATCCGGGCTGGCTCCCTGTATAATGCCCGGAATATCCAGGGACTGGGGAGAGATACAGCAGGGGAGGCGCTAGCCTTGCACGGGCTGATTCGGGCTGGCTCCCTGTATCATGCCCCGGAATATCCAGGGCGTGATCCCTGGGTGCAGAGCCAGGAATAAGCCCGAGTACTGCAGGGAGTAGCCCCACCAGAGCAAAACGAGCAGCTCCAAAGAATTGCTATTTCCAAGGGAATCTGGTGAGAAGTTGACATGAAAAAAGTTCGACATAGGGCCGGAAAGATAGTGCTGGGGTTAGGACACTTGGCTTGCATGAGGCTGACTCAGGTTAACTTCCAGCATCCCCATCTGGTCCCCCAAGCTGGTCAGGAGTGACCCCTGAGCACAGAGTGAGGAGTAAGCCCTGCGTAACCCTGCGTGTGGCCTCGACCAAAACAGATGAACAAAAGTTGACGTTAAAACACTTGAAGAGGTAATCACCACCAAGGCAGGGGCTGGAGGCTGTCCTGTGTGAGAGGACCTGGGATCCCCTCCCCCAAACTGCCAGTCACTGCAGGGGGAGAACCCCAGGGGGACATGACTAGGTAAACAGCCTGGGAACATCTGTGTGCAGCTGGAAGCTTTAAATATTTAGGTTGGTGCTGGTCCCGAGCTAGCAAGAACACACACATCCACACCAAGGCTGAGTTGTGTGCAAATGTTGGGGCTTTGCATGTTTTTTATTAACATTTTCTTTTCACTTGGTTTACATCAATTTATAATAATCTACATAAGTTGAAACAGAACATAGACAAAAAATATATCCTTACCAACTTATTAAAGTCAAATATTAACGAAGGGTCTCATCCTGCCTGTATCAGCGAAACCCAACTGCCCTCAGCCACTGCCCGCGCTGAAGGGGCACACCATGGGGGGGGGGCGGGATCCCAGTGGCACAGCCGTCCTGGACAGTGCTGAGGGCTCTGGGTGGCACAGCCTCTACCAGGAGGCCCCAGGAGCCGTTCCGGCCACACAGCACCGTCCAGGTCTGGGGGCCCCCTCCCGACCTGGGCACCTCGGGAGTGGGGCTGATCCGTGATGGGGAGCATTTTCATTTCGGCCCTCCCCCACCTGCCTTCCCGTTCCCAGCCAGCCCTGGTGTGGGAGCGGAGGGAGACAGTCGGAGCTGCAGCTCTGCTGTGCCCGCGTCATTCCCAGCAATGGCTTTGGAAGCTGGAACCTTCTGGCCACACACCCACTCCTGACTGCCCACAGGGACTGCCGCAGTGCTCACCTCTGGGCCCCTCACAGGCAGTGTGCGGTGGTCTCCGGCCCCTGAGGCACTTTCCTCCTGTGTATCGACCCGACCAAGGTGAAGCAACAGGTAACGGGGCCCGGAAGGCCCGTCTCTTGCCAGGCCTGCAAACCCTTTTCCAGTCAAGTTCTGAGCACTGGCTGTAGGCACTGCCCACCCGTCCCAAGGGCCTTGGACCTCCTCTGCCACAGGAGAGCCAGAGAACGGGCATCCGGGCTGAAGACTCCCCCTCACGAGTGGGGGAGACATGACAGGGCACTGTCCACTGAGCCGCCTTTCCGGTGCCTCCAGGCTGGGAATGGGACCCCTGCACCTCGGCTCCCCAGTGTTCACCGTGAGGACCCCTTGCAAAGCCCAGTCCCAAGAGAGGCCGGTGCCCGCGACCCCAGCTCCCCAAACCTCCTGGTGCTTCCCAGCATCCCCAGGTCTGCACGGATGCCGGCGCTGGAGGCAGCTCTGAGGTGACTGGCTCCTGGATTGGGCCTGCCCTGCCCAGGCCCTGAGCACGCGTGGCAGTGGGGGCTGTGGACAGCCTGTGGAGGGTCTAAGGCAATGGTGCCACCAGGCCCACGAGGTGCCAGGAGAGGACAGAGCCTGCCAATGGTGGGAAGCCAGAACAGCCAGCCCCGCTCTCTCAAGTCCCCGATTCAGACACCCAGCGCCCCGGGCACCCCTCAAATGCTGTTCACCTGTTTGCACCCAACTCCCGTCTCCCAGGCCCTTCCCGACCCTCCGGGTAGCTGGGTAGGTCACTTGTGAGGAAGCAGAACATCAGGGGGGAAAGGAACCGAAAAGTAGAAGAAACAGTCCAAAGACGCCTCGCCGGTCGGCAGATGTCAGCGTGGGAGCCCCAGAGGGACCGTCCGCTGGGAACCCCTGGCCGGCGGAAGGATGAGTGCGAGCCGTCCATGTCCAACACAGCGGCAAGGCAGAGTGTGCGCCCACGGTGGGGTGAGCGGAGGGCCGGGCACAGCGAGCAGAGCTCGGGTGGCGGTAACGCCGCCCTCCGGGTGCCGAGTATGACCAAGGCTGCATGCAGGGGCAGCGAGGGAGGCTGCGTGGCCGCCAGGACACAGCAGCCTGGAACGGAGGCCAAGAACGGAGAAGCTGGTGCCCACCACAGCGCCACATCAAGCCGCTGGACTAGGCTTGGGAGGAAAGAAAAGCGGGGAGAAAACGGAAGAGCCAACGGGGCCTCTGCATGCCCACAGCGGATAGGCCACTACCTTTTTCTGAATGAGAGAGACGTGAGACAACGATCCCGAAGAGTGTGGAGCAGCGGGAGACAGAGGCGGGGCCGGGGCGGCCAGGCGGCGGGTCTGGGGCGGCTGCTCTGTACAAGTGGCACAAGAGATGCGCGAGTCCCAGCTCTTGGAAGTCTGCGTCCTAGGAGGTTGGAGTGCTGGGCTGGGGAGTGACCGTGTCCGAGTCAGTGCTGGTCCCTGGCTGGGGCAGCCGCGCCCCCTCGGGCTACACGTCGGTGGAGAAGTACAGTGTGTTCCGCTTCAGTTCCGCGAAGGAAATCGGAGGGTGCTGCAGGTAGTAGAGGAGAACCTGGACCTGTGGAGGAACAGGGCCTGAGCTGGGGTCCTGGTCTCTGCAGGGCCCCCACCCACTCGACCTGTGGAGCGCAAAGTCCTGGAAAGTTGGTGTCGTGGCCACTGGCAGCAGCCGGGCGCTGTAGGGTGGGGCGCGTTGGCCACGCACCACCTGTCATGTGACAGAATTTGGCTTAGGGGTGCTGCCACAGGCCAGCGTCAGCCAGGCTGGTTCCTGCCCTGGGTCTAGGAGGACTCCCAGGGGCCTCCCTGCCACCCCCAGAGCAAGGCACAGCCATTTCCTGCACCCCTGGGCTGGCCTGGAGACTCAAGTGCTTGCAGGACTGCAGTGGCACCTCGGCCACTGGTCTCAGCTCAGGCTTTTCCAGGCCAGCTTTGGGTCATTCCATCGCTCGGGACAGCATATGGGGTATCGGGTATAGCCGCATGCAAGGCCAGAGCCCTACCCGCTGTCCTACTGCTCTGGGTGGGCTCAAACTTCTGCTTTGGGCCCAAAAGGGCAGGAGAGCAAGTAATCCCGCCACCCTGCACGGGATTCAGGAGGGCGGGGACCGGAGCAGGCTCTCTCCACCGCTGGGGCCCGTGTGTGGCCCCTTCACCAGCCTGGGGCCGGGGGCACTGCACCTGTGCCATGACGTCCTGGGACCAGATGTCAGCAGCGGACGTGAGGTGCGTTTTGCTCTCCACCTCGGAGGGTCTCAGTAACGTGGGCCCGAACACCGTGGCCAGGTTGTGCAGGGACATTTTGTTGATGGGCTCCTTCTCAGCAACCCTGGAAGGGAGGGGGCGGCTGTTCTCAGCAGTACCTCAGGGTGCCACAGCCTCGGCGAGCACTGGGAACTAGAGGGATTCCCTGAAGGGGGCGACTGCCCTCTCTCATTGGGAAGGACAGCCCAGGCCGGTCAGCCAGTCTTGTCCCCAGCAAGCAGATGCTGGGCTCTGGTGTAACCCCTGCTGTTCCAACACTGTTCCCTGCAGTCACACTTAGGACCGCCCTCAGGGACAGGCAACCCACTTTTTTAAATTTTATTTTCCTCTCTTGGGTCACAGGCAGCAATGCTCAGGGGTTACTCCTGGCTCTGCATTCAGGAATTACTCCTGGACGGCTCAGGGGGCGATACGGGATGCCGGGGATCAAACTGGGTTGGCCCTGTGCAAGGCAAATGCCCTCCCCTCTATACTATCACTCCGGCCCCAGGCACCCTTTCACCGTCACCCGATCTACAGGTCTCATGATGGTGTGATGCTGGAGCACGGCTGGCTCCAGAGCGTAAGAGCTGGGTCACGCTCCTGTGACCTGTGGAGTGGGCCAGAGAATGGGTGAGTGGGGGGGACAAGTATGGGGCGGGGAAGCGCCCACACAGAGCTCTTCACTGGGCCTGAGGCCTGTGGCTGGGGTGGACGCAGGCCCCGCCCCATACCTCTGCCCAAGGGTCTACTCGGGCGACCCTAAAAGTCGTCTCTGTTTGGATCCTCGAAGGAGGCCTATGTGGCAGCCAGAGGCTTAAGAGAGCTCCCCTGCACGGCTGCTTGCTGGGGTCCAGTGGCACAGCGAGGACCTGGACCCCACTAGTCCGGGGATCCTGGGACGAGCCCACCTACTGCAGCCTCTCCCTCCTGCAGGAACTGCCGCTCACTGCCCACGGTACACGCAGACCAACACAGCCATGCCAGCGGGCAGCCCTGAAGCTCATGCAGCCCTCCACACCCCCACAAGCACACAAACACACACACACATTCCACACACCACACACCCACACATATACACCACAAACACATCACACACCGCCACACACATAAACACCACACACACACACCCACACACCACATACCCCCCAGACGCAGGAACAGGCCGTGGCAGTTCCCAGGACCGAACCCTAATGAATTTTCCCTTTCCCCTTCCCACCCCTCCTCTGTGTCATCCCCCGGCATGTGCCAAAGGGTTTGGGTACTGGTTGGGGCTTCAGTTCTAGCCAAACCAAAGGGAAAATGTCTCATCATGGGAAAAAATAAGCCAGCAGGCCTAGACTTCCCAGTGTTGCACACAGGCCTGGGAGTGGCAGCGGGAGGCCCGGGCCCGAGGGGAGAATGGGCAGCGCCTCACGGCATCTTCCTGCAGCTGGGGGAGCAGGGGGATAGCGTGGACCCCAGTGATTCCTCCCCACTCATGCGAGAGACCAGTCCTGGGCTCCGAAGGGAATGGCCCCGAGGCCTGGGGCACCCGCCCTGCTGCCATCTGGTCACGAGTTCACATCCTGGGTGCCCACAGACACCGAGCACCGCTGTGAGCCTAGGAGCACTGTCGCCTGATTCCCAGCACCAGAGAAAGGGGTCCCCGTCCCCACAAACATGGCAACTGACAGGTGAGCACCACCGTGTGCCTCAACCCAGACGGTGACCTTCGGGGTTGGAGCGATAGTCCAGCGGGAAGGGCGTTTGCCTTGCATGCGGCCGACCCAGCTTCAATCTCCAGCATTCCATATGGTCCCCGAGCACTACCCTGAGTGCAGAGCCAGGAATAACCCCTGAGCATCACCGGGAGGGCCCCCAAACACACACAATGTCTGACTGCCCGAGAGACAGGTGCTGTACAGCTCAGTGTGGCTCCTGCCTCCAGCCTCTCAGGTCGGGCACCGTGTGGCTGCAACTCCGGCAGCCGGCAGAGTGCAGTGCACGGCTCTGAGAGCGGCTGGGAGGCTGGTCCCGGCAGCGGCTGCGTCACACAGGCTGTGCTGCCCCGGTACCTTTTCAAGTGCTCCAGCAGGAAGAGGAAGGTGATGAGGTTGGGGTCGGGCAGGGGCGCAGCAGGTGCTTCATGCAGTTCTCCTTGGCAGCGGGGTCTGACAGGGCTGCGGGGAGACAGGAACGAAGCGGGCTCCAGCTCCACGGGGAAGGGCAGTGCCTGGACTTGGGGCTGGGGCTTCCTGGGGAGAAGCGGGCGTCAGGGACAGGCCCTGCAGGGATGGTGCTATCTGGGGCTGTGACAGGAAAGCTCCAAGAGACTGGTTCCGGGTCAAAGTCAGGCTGGGCGGAGGTGGCCCCCTCCGTTCCCTGAGACCCCACTGCAGTGGACAAAACTATAGGACTCGAGGGCGTCTCAGCACCCGACACAGTCGCGTGGCCATGGGCAGCCTCCTGGCGCTCCTTCCTGCAGTGCTGGCCCCAGAGGCAAAGGCAGGGGTGAGCCTGGGCTGGGATCCGCCACGGCCTTAGCTCCTGCACTCCCTCATCCAGCCACAGGCCTTAGCGCCTGTATACCCTCACCTGGCCACGGGCCTTAGCGCCACAGCTGACACTGAGCTCTCCCCTCTTCGCTCCTGCACACCCTCACCTGGCCACAGGCCTTAGCGCCTGCACACTCTCATCTGGCCACGGGCCTTCATTCCTGCACACCTTCATTCGCCACGGGCCTTAGCGCCTGCACACCCTCATCCAACCACAGGCCTTAGTGCCTGCACACCCTCATCTGGCCACGGGCCTTCGCCTCCTGTATTCCCTCGGCAAAGGTATGAGAGGTGAGCGCTCCTTTTGGAAGGTTCCATGTCTATAGCTCTTGGGAGCCGGACCTGACCCCCACTCAAGGCAGATGGTGCTGGATGCCTGAGCAGGGAGGTCAGCAGCCCACAGGGGGCAGGGGGAGACCATGCACACCCTCATGTGACCCGACAGATGTGGGCAGGGCTTGACACTGAGCTCTCCCCTGGCTCTGGGTTCTGCAGGCCCAGCCCCTGGGTCCCAGAGGCTCACCAATGCCCTCCATGAAGGCGGGGGTAGAGCCGGTCAGTGAGCAGGGGCTCGGGCAGCTCCCGGAAGTAGAGCTTGAGGGTGCCGGCGATGGCGTTGATGTCCATGTCGCTCAGCATCAGCAGGATGTCCTTGTTATCTGTGCAAGAGGCTGCAGTCACACACGAGCGCCCCAGGGCAGGCCCAGCCCGCTCCCTGGCTACCCCCAAAGGGAGGGAGAGGCCTGCAGGTGGCTTGTGCCTCAGTGTGGGGCCGGGGGTGCAGAGCACATCGCCCAGAGCTCTGGGGCACAGCCCCGTTCAGCTGGAACTGCCCCTCTCTGGACGGTACTGTGCTATTTTTACACCTAAAAAGCATGTTGTGACACAGCCCCGGCTTCCAGGGCCAGAGAGGTCTGGGGTACACTATGTCCCTCATGCTCCACCCTGTCCTGGACCCTCGGCACCCCACAATCACACCTGCTAGGTTGCCACTTGAGGCCCCCAGGGCCCCTCCCGGTTACCGTGGCATTACACTGACCCTCGGTCCCAGTTTCCTGACAACTGAGATGGGGTTGAAGAACTAAAAAGGTGGGTCCCGCTCTCGGCCAGACGCCAGGTACTCAGGAGCAGGGCGGAGTTTCTGCCTACCCACCCTGTGCCAGGCTGATGGGGCGTCTTGGAATGGGGGCAGGTTTTGCTCTTGCCTGCCCCCTCCCCCAGACACTCAGAAGCTGGAAAACCTCGAGCAACACAACCACAGTCATCCTCAAGGTCTGGACTCCACAGCTGGACACAGCCCGATGCCCAGGGTGCGCCAGGCACAAAGCACCCACGCGGTATCTCAAAACCTGGTATACCACAAACGTGTGGGGAGTCAGAGGTCAGGTAAGACAGAGAAGGGAACAGTGTGCTAACTGTCGATAGTGATAATACCAGCCTAGAACTGAGCATTGAATATAGGCAAAAAGATACACAATATAACCTCTGAATGTATTGCAATCCACAATGTGTAAGAAAAGGAGAAGGAGAGACAGAGAGAGAGAGAGAGAGAGAGAGAAAGAGAAAGAGAGAGAGAGAAGAGATAAAGACCCTGCCATAGAGGCAGGCTAGGGGAGTGGGGAGGGAAGTGGAGACATTGGTGGTGGGAAATGGGCACTCGTGGAGGGATGGGTGCTGGATGACCGAAACTCAAACATGAACTTCCTACCCGCTGGACTATCACTCCGGCCCCCAAACATGAACATCTTTGTAACCGTATATCTCACGGTGGTATACCAAAATATTAATAAAAATAAATACATAAAAAGGTGGGTCCCCACGAGTCAGAGCGACAGTTAGAGCTGGCCTGCCCCAAGTGGCACTTGACAATGCCCAGGGGGAGCTGAGGCCGCCAGCTGTGCTCAAAGCTGTCACCTGGAACCCAGGAACCAACAAGTGAGCCACAAAGGCAGACTTTGGAGTCACCCCTGGGCCCCAGTTCCCACACCTGGAATAGGGGCTGGGGGGGGGAGGGGAGGGGCAAGAGGAGGCTTAAAGGCTGCAGCAACGGGCACGCAGGAGCCTCAGGTTTGGTTCCCTGCTGCTGAGTATGGCCCCAGCAGCTCCAAAGCAATGAACAAGCGGAAGGGGCTTATGTGAGGAAATACAGGGACTTGGAAAAGGCCCAGGCCACCAGGCAGGAGGACACGGACCGTCGAGTCAGAGTGTCCGTACTGGAGACCACTCGGCCCCGCAGCAGCTCTTCCTGCCCAGCGGCGCCGCCTGCCCCCAGGGCCCAGGTCCACCCTGACCCCACTCACTGGCGTCGAAGACGGCCTTCAGTGCCTGGATGTCCGTGGCCACGCCCGAGATGCGGTAGATGCCCACCTCCTCAATGCCCCGCTTCTCCACCTCCTCCACGCACTGCCGCACGATGTAGGGGACCTTGGAGCGCTCCGCCTGCCGGAGCCGGGTGGGGGAAGAGGCGGCTCAGGGCGCGCCCCTCCCCAGGCAACTGGGCCTTGGATACCGCCCACCCCAGACCCAGTCAGGAGGCACGAGGAAAGGGCCGGCTGGAGACTAGCTTGCTGAGGGATGTCAGAGCAACGGACGAAGGGGGCAAAGGTTGGGGACCTCAAAGACTTCATGGAAATCACGTCCCGAGAAAAGAGGGCTCAAACCCAGGGGGACTCGGCAGGCAGGGAAAGGGGAGGGTGCTGAAAGGTGCAGGCCTGTCCATGAGGAGGACCAGACAGCCTGCCTGGCCGAGCTGACCGTGGGCCGCCAACGCCTCACAACTTCTCATAGCCCCCCAAGTATCTTTACAACTTTTTTTTTTGGCTTTTTTGGGGGTCACACCCAGCGATGCTCAGGGGTTTCTCCCTGGCTCTGCACTCAGGAATCACTCCTGGCAGTGCTCGGGGGACCATATGGGATGCCGGGGATTGAACCCGGGCAGGCACAGGCCGGCTGCGTGTAAGGCAAACGCCCTACCCGCTGGGCTATGGCTCCGGCCCCCAAGTATCTTTACAACTTTACATGAGCATTTCAGGAGCAGGAGAACACACCAGTCTGAGCCACTCCATGTTGGCCAGGGTGACCCCTGAGCCAGTGGCCATCGATTAAGCCAGGGATGCGTAGGGGAGGCTGGCAGGGTCCCCGCATGCCCACCCCACGCGGCCGAGCCACGGCAGCACCTACTTGGTCACCACACTGATCTTCACACCGAAGACACCCGTCTGCTTCTTGGACGGGGTCCTCTTCAGGCTCATGTCTCGGCTGGTGAACTTCATGGAGAATTCCACTTTGATCTGGTGGGGGTGAGGCGGGCAGGTCTCTAGCGCCTGTGTGTGAGGAGCAACCCCCACACCAGGTCCGCACCCAGGAAATAAAGGCGACCTCTAACACCTGGCGCCCCTGGCAGGTGGGAGTGGGAAGGATGGAGGCAGAGGAGAGGGACGAGGCTAAGGGGCCGGTGGCCAGGCAGCCCCCCCCGCCCCTGCCCCATACAGGCGCCCCCTGTCTCTCGAACCTTACCCCATTCATCTCGATCACGTCCGTGTGCCAGTTCTTGGTCTCAACGGTTTGTGGATCCAACTGCAAAGGAAGAAAGACCATGAGGGTGGCGGGAGAGATGACAGCCAGGAGCTGCCAGAATTCACGCTGGCCAAATGGTCAGAGACACAGGCCTGAGGCCTGTCTTTGCGTTGGTTTGTTCTTGGCTCAGACCTGGTGATGCTCAGGGATCACCTTGGCAAGGCTCCAGGGACCACAGGGGATGCCGGAGATCAGCCTGGGCTGGCTGTGAAAGGCAAACACCCTCCCGCTGTGCTATGGCTCCAACTCAATGATGCCTGTCTGGAGATGCCCCTGCTAGGCCTTTCGCCCACCATTCCGTCCCAACTCCGTCCTGAGAGCAGGGACTCATCACTCGCCTGCACACACAGACGTGGAAGGTCATGGCCCCCAGGGTTGGGAGGCAGGAGTGCTCAGTGGGGGCGCAGGTGGTGGGGGGGCAGACATCTGGCTCTGGGACATTGGTTTTGGGTTTTGCCCTTTTCCCCCTTTACTGCTGTGGTTGTTGCCATGACCGGGTCGCCAGGATGGCACACTTGGTTCAGGGGACAGCCCTGGGGCATGACCACGGAGTCACCTCCTGTGGCACACATGGGATGCTGTCTGCTGGAAGCACTGGGGGTGAGCACCTGGCCCCCACAGAGTGACCACTGTAGGCCCCTCTGGGAGGGAGGCTCTCCCTTCCTCCTCCCTCCCAGCCAGCTACACAGGACCGATTCCCTACTCAGCAGCCTTAACCTGGTTTTCCTTGTACACCAAAAAGTTGAGGCCAGAGCATCAGCACAGCAGGTAGGGCGTTTGCCTTGCTGACTCGGATTCGATCGCTAGCATCCCATAAGGACCCCGAACAATGCCAGGAGTAGTTCTTTTTTTTTTGCTTTTTTGGGTCACACCGGCGATGCTCAGGGGTTTCTCCTGGCTCTGCACTCAGGAATTACTCCTGGCCGTGCTCGGGGACCATATGGGATGCGGGGGATCGAACCGGGCCGGCACAGGCCGGCTGCCTGCAAGGCAAATGCCCTACCCGCTGGGCTATCGCTCCGCCCGCCAGGAGTAGTTCTTGAGTGCAGAGCCAGGAGTAACCCCTGAGCATTGCTGGGTGTGACCCAAAAAGAAAAAAAAAGTTTATTTTGAAAAACTGGATGCTCCCTTGAACTTTTTTTTTTTGTAGTGGGCCACACCTAAAGGTGCTCAGGCCTTACTCCTGGCTCTGCGCTCAGGGATCACTCCTAGCGGGCCTTGGGGACCAAAGGGGTTGCCAGGGATAAAACTGGGGTTGGCTGTGTGCAAGGTAAGTGCCTTATCTCCTGTCTAATCTCTCTTATCTCTCTAGCACTCCTTGTCACATTCTCCCTCCCCTTTTTCTCCACAGCTGGCAGAACTCGGGCTTACTCCTGGCTCTGCGGTCAGGGGTGCAAATGGGCTGCTGGGTACTGAACCCAGGGCAGATGCGCGCAAGGCAACACCACATCTGCTGTGCTATTGCTCCAGCCCCCGACACTTTTTGTTGTTGTTGTTGTTGTTGTTGCTTTTTGGGTCACAGCCAGCAATGCTCAGGGGTTATTCCTGGCTCAGGAATTACTCCTGGTGATGCTTGGGAACCATATGGGATGCCGGGGAATCAACCCGGATCGGTTGCGTGCAAGGCAAATGCCCTACCCGCTGGAACTATCACTCCAGCCCCTCCTGACACATTCTTAAGTCAACATCTGAATGTTTCCATGGTAAGTTTAAATAGTTGCAAAGAATATAATTAAAAAAAAAAGAATCTAATTTCCAGAATCATGAAAATATTTACATCTTGAAGCTGTTACGCCATTCCTTTAAATGTATTCTCTGGAATGCAAATGCCACGGAGACCTGATACCCGCCACCATCCGGCTAAAACACATGAACAAGCCCTTTTTCTCTGCAGGAACACTGCAGTTTCTTTTCTTCTGGGAGTTTTGTTTCTATTCTACTTTTTCCCAGAATTCTGTCCTATTTTTTTCTCTCTTAAAGTCTTCTCTCTTAAATTCACTCCCCAAAGTGTTCCATTTCAACAAAAACATCCATACAAATCAGAACGAATGATTTCTGGAGATTGCCAGGTCCAAAATACTTTTCAAAATACATCCTGAACTTGTTATTATAATGACAAGTAATAGATAATAAAACCGTTAATATGCAGTTTTATCTTCCGAGATATTCAGCAACCAAGTGCTACCTGGGTGAAACTACATTCTTTGACTTGTTTGTCTGTCTGTCTGAGCCATACCCGGAGGTGCTAGGGGGCTACTCCCAGCTGAGTGCTCACGTTTAAGGGAGGGTCACTTCCTGTAGAGAAGCGGACCACATGATGCCGTGACAGAGCCATGGGCTCACACATGCCAAGCCAAGACTCCAACCCGTGCGCCAGCTCCCCAGCCCAGAACTGTGTCTCCTGAGACGGACAGAACATTTTTTTTAGCTTATGGGTGTACATGAGCGCTATTTTCTGCTAGGTCAAAACGGGTTCTGCATCAATTCTGTTCACTTTTTTTTTTTGCTTTATTTTTAAAGATGTAAAGGAAAAACATCATGTTCACATCAATAAGTAAACAGGCCTGGAAATAGCCTTATGATAACAATGTTATGAAATTCCTTTAACCTCTTCCTCATTACGTCCCTAAATTGTATACACAGCTATCGTCAGCGTTTATTTCCAAAGCCATCAGCTGTCAGCTTTCATCCATTTTGTAGAAAGCAAAGAGCTTTTATTTATTTAATTTTTAGGTTTGGGTGCCAGGTCTTGCTGTGTTCAGGGCCTACAGGGCTCAGGGAACGTTGTTCGGTGCCTGGGACTGAACCAGGGTCGACCTCAAGGCTGTGAGTGAGGCAAGTGCCAAAACCCCTGTTCAGTGTCTCCAGGCTGAAACCAAGGGCTGGAAACTGGCCACCAGATCAACAGCTACGCCAGCCTGGCTTGCCCCAGCCCTTGGGCATTCTGCACCTCAGGAGCAGGAGGGGCACAGTGGGGCCCCTGCCATGCTAACACAGGACCACCCTGAGGAAACGATGGGCCAGCCCACAGCCCACTGGCCCTTCCCGTAGAGGGGGGGGGAGATGGGGAGCAGTGTGAGGAGAGCCCCGAGTCCCCAGCCCTTCCTCACACACACAGGCGCAGCGTGTGGGCTCCCAGCAGGGCTACTGTCCGGCCTGTTCCAGAGCCTGAGCCAGGGGCCCAGTGGGTCCCGGCGGAAGCCTGACCCCTCCCTCCCGGCTCTCTGGAAGGCACTTCACCAGTCCTGGCTTCCCACTTCCCGTCCCAGATCCTCATGCGCCTGGAGGCTGCCCTCAGGCGCCACATCCACCTAGATGCTGGGTGTGGACAGACTCAGAGCTCCATCCCCTACTGCAGCCGCCACCCAGAGGAGGGAACTCAATTGCTCTGTCACCAAAAGCAACGCCCACCCCTAGGTGTGTAGCTCTCTCCAGGGGCCGCCACGGATGCGCCAGGCGATGCCAGGCCCCAGCACTCAGCAGATTCTCGCCGCCTCTCCCAGCCCCCAGTCAGTCTCCTGCAGCCTGGCACCCACTTGCACCTGCCCTGGCTGGCCCAGTGGTCCCCTGGGCATTGAGCAACATCCAGACCTGGCTAGGTGGGGGAAAGAGCAGGGACTGTGAGACCCCCCAAGCCAACCATGCTGGGTGCCCCACCGCGGCTCATCTTCCTGACATCACCTAGACCGAGACCTCCTTTCCTCATGGGATCTTTGTAACTTCCTGAGAGGGCTGTAAGGGAAAATAATGCCAGCAGCTCCTGGGAAGCTTCAGTGGGGAGCACTGCAGGAGGAGTCCACCTGCCAGCTCAGTCCACCTGTTTGACCCCCCCATACATACATACATCTCTGGGGCGATCTAGGTGGTACAGCCATTTGGCATCCCTGGCACCACAACCAAGGGTGTGACCCTTGGTCATCACAGCATCGGAAGGGAATGACAATATACTTTATCGGCCCGGAGACTGGAGTGCTGGGGATTGAACCCAAGTCTGCGAGTGCAAGGCAAGCACCTCCCTGCTGTCTTATCACAACAGGCCCATGAAAGGGGGATTTTTTTAAAATTTGGGTATCGGGCCACTTGCACAATGTTCCACGCTTACTCCTGGTTCTGAATTCAGGAACTACTCCTGGTGGGACTCGGGGGACCAACGTGGGTGCAGGGGATTGAACCTGGGTTGGCCGCATGCAAGGCAGATGCCATCCCTGCTGTATTATGGCTCTGTATTAAAATTCCCCAGCAAAGGGAATTTTCCACAGTGTACTAGATGTGGGGTGTGTGGAGCCTTCCCAGATCTCGGCCCCTCCCCCACATGCTCCCATCGTCACTGAACAAGCCTATGGCGTCTATGCTCTGACAGCTGCTCCCACCTCCTGTGGGCACCCTGAGGCCCAGAGTCAGGGACTATGCCCGCTGCCACACACCCAGTCTCCCGGTTCAGCCACCACACAGCTCCCCGTCAGGAAGCAGCTAAGGCCCCTCCTCAAACTGCGCTCCTCCTCTGTCCCCATCACTGCCAAGGAGTGACCCCGGGAGCCTCTGAGACAGGAAAAGTCATTCTTGCTGCTTGGGCTAGTTCCAGCCTCCGCCTCTTCCAGGAAATCTTCCAAGATAACTCCAGACCTTGGGGGTCAGTGTCCTGCCTTCCTGCTGGACGTGACTCCAGCACCCTTTGGTGCTAAAGCTTTACCCCGCTGGCTTGTCTAAGGCCCAGCCAGCCTGAGGTGGCACTCCGGGATTTCCCTGTGAGTCCCTGTCCCTGGCATGGCTAGGATCCCCGCAGGTGCGGCCATGGTATCCACCCAGGGAGGTCTGTCCAGTCCCTGGGCACCCCAACAATGAAGCTCTGTCTCCCAGAAACCAAATCTATTTCAGGACGTCATTTGCATACCGAGACGGAGGCACGGGCCACAGCGCATTTCTGAGAAGCGGCTGCCGGAGTGGCCGGGGCTATTTATAACCCTGGGAAATGTGGACTCTGCTACTTCCTGATCAGATTAGTGGGGTGCAGTCCCGGGGTGGGGGCACACACCTGCCTGCAGAAGGGACGGGTGTCAAGCACGGGAAGGAGACAGCCAGGACCGCAGTGTCACCCCACAGGTGATACAGGCAGGGGGAGAACTGCAGGGCGGGTCACACAGGTCCCTCTGGGGGGGTGGCTGTGGGCCCTGCACCCCCAGCAGAGGCGGCCATGGATCTGGGAGAAGCAGCGGCTTCACTTTCGGATGGGTGACTCCTCAGCCCCGTGGGGGCTGAGAGGGCGGGAGAGGGGCTCTGTGCCTGCAACACGGCCCCCCGAGGGCCCCTCCTCCCACCCTGACCTCCAGCTTCCCTCCGGGCTTTTTACTTGAGCCTGTTTATGGCCATCTCCCAGTGTCAGGGTTCAGGGGACACCTGAGTCTGGGGGTCCCCATTCCAGCTTCCCTAGCAGATGATAGGCTTCCCGCTGTACTATAACCTTCATCACGCAGCTAGCCCCAAAGTCTTCATTGCGGGGTGGGTCCTGCCCCCTCCCCACTCACCTCAAGTGGGGGCCCCAGGCAGCACCTGTTAGAGCTGGGAGCTCAGGCCCAGGGGGCAGCAGCCAGGCCAAGAGAGGTGAGGATCGAGGAGGGAGGGTGTCACTGCCAACAAGCACTCCCCAGGGTCCCCAGGCACGCCTTGTCAGGGCCCCTGGGGGGCTGCACCCTTTCCCTTAGGGACGCCCCTCCACATCATGTTCACAGACATGGACCCAGAGGGCGCGGGGGAACCGCCCCATTCTTCAGGGGAGAAGGCCTGTTCCCAGCCTCTCTGGCACCCCAGCGCTGTTCTGTATCCTGGACCTGTGCTGGAAAGTGGGGGGGAGGAGGGGGAACCTTCCCTCCCAGCCCTGAACCTGAGCTTCTTTACAACAAGGTCACCAGAGAGGAAGGACGGGAAGGGATGGTGATGACCAGCTGTGCTGGACAGTGCCTGCCAGGGCTGTGAGCCCAGGTGTCCATCCCACCATGGCCACGCTCCCTGCAGTGCCCAGCAAGTGGCCACGTGGCCTCTCCCAGGCTGTTGTTCCTCTGCCCTCCCCCAGAGTGTCCCCACGTCCTGGGCTGGGTCCCCACGAGACACCCAAGCCAGCCTGACTCTGGGACTGACCACAGGCGGGGGCTGGCAGGGGCGGGGTGGGAACAGAGCGAAAGCCTGGCTCTCCCTTCTCTGTCCACGTGGCCGTGGAGGGGCTGGGGCAATAGCACAGTGGGGAGGGCATTTTCCTTGCATGCAGCCAACCGGGTTCGATCCCCAGAATCCCCCTATGGTCCCCCCCCGAGCACCACCAGGAGTAATTCCTGAGTGCAGAACCAGGAGTAACCCCTGAGCATTGCCAGGTGTGACCCAAAAGCGAAAAAAAAAAAAAAGTGGCTGTGGAGCGAAACACAGACAGGCCCAGGGGTGGGGGCTGCCACGGCAACCTCCTGGCTCCAGATCTGCAGCTGGACTACAAAGACCAGGGTGGGCTCCATCAATTCACCCAAGCTCCTGGGGTCTGGCCCCCCCACCCTAGGCCAGTGCCCCCAAGCGGGTCACAGACAGGCTGTGCTGCCCGGCTTGCTGGGCACCGGTGAGGCTGCTCCACTTAGTGCTCCTCTCCCCACCTCAGGCCCGCAGCTCTGAATGTGCCGTGACACATATGGAAAGGGTCTAGGCCCCTGAACGGGCCTTTGATGCAAGCCAGGTCGGCCCCCTCACACCCACTCGACCTGCCTTCCCGGCCTGCATTCCTGAAGGGGCTCAGCCTGCTGTGTGCCCGCCACACATCCAGCTTACCGCACGGCGTTGCCTCTCCCCAGACAAGACCCACCTGCTGAGCCCCATCTCAGACAGCCTGGAGATTTCTTCCAAAAGGGGGCCATGCCAGGCCCCAGGGGACAGGGGCAGGGCCTTACTAAGGCACCAGTTGGAGGGAGCCACCGCCTGGTGCTGACTGGGAAGTTTCCTGCTGGCCCCTAGACTGCTGGGAACTGTACAAGTGCTTCTATGAAGCCCACTGGTCCTGCCTGCCGGGCAAGACACCCCTATACCCCAACAGTGAGGATGGGGGTCCTCTTCCCTGGACCCAAGGCCACACAGCAAGTGAGCTGGGCCATTTCTCTGCACAACTCACTGGCAATAGGGCGATGAAGAGGGTCAGAGTCTCCAACCCCAATGGGCCGCATGAGCTCCTGGATGCTGCAGAAACGACCCGAGGTTGTGAGGGGTGTGTGGCTCCCCTGGCTAGAGGCACCCTGCCAAGGCCTGCACTGGGCCCAGTGGACACGTGACCTTAACTGCACCCATGGGTGACAAGCACCATGACCTCACCGTGAGCTCGGCACAGGTCAGCCCCGCTAGATCAACTCCCAGCCAAGGTCTGAGAGGCCGGCCAGTGCCATGAGGCCTCTGTCTGCCTCCTGACTTGGCCACAGAGAATCCTGCCATGGTCATTGGTGCCCCGGCCAGCTCCTTAGTCAGGAATCTCAAAGCTGGATGGTTCTTTTGTTTTTTGTTGGGGGGGCTGCTTCACACACATGGGGCCTGCCCCTCACTGAGCCCCACAACCCAGGCTCCTGCTCGCGCCGTTCCCTCCTCGGACTCTAATCTATTACTCAATTTTATTTTCTTCATAGTCCTCCTCCAACCTAAGATGATCTTATTGATTGCCCAACTCCTCTAAGGGACAGAAAGTTTTTTTTTTTTTTTTGCTTTTTGGGGTCACACCCGGCAATGATCAGGGGTACTCCTGGCTCTGCACTCAGGAATTACTCCTGTCGGTGTATAGGGGACCATATGGATGCGGGGATAGAACCCGAGGAAGCTGCGTGCAAGGCAAGCGTCCTACTTGCTGTGCTATTGCCCGGCCCCAGGGACAGGAAGCTCTATGACAGCCAGGGCGCTAGGCCTGGGCCACTGGCAGGATCCCTGTCAGCAAACGGGGACCCGGCCAATGAACAGGATGGCGCGGGCTGGAGGGAACCTGGCTCTGGCTCCAGGGTCATGCACGCCCTTGCTCCTGCATCCACGGCCAGTAGAAGGCTGGTGGGGCCCAAGAGCAGCCCTGCGGCCTCTCCCAGACCTTCCCAACGTAGTGATGCTTAGGGAAAAGAATCTTGAGACTCTGCCAAAGTCACCACATGGGGCTGGACCTAGAGGGTCGTCCTGTTGGGTGCCTCCTTACAGACCCGCCCGTGAAGAGATTTGCTCCAGCCAGGATCATGTAGCAAAGGTGAAACAGTAGATGATGCATTAGGAAAACAAAGCCCCTGCCCCTTCCTACAAGGCTGGTGTCCTCCCTTCTCTGCATCTTGAGCAGTGTTGGGGGGCTCCCAGGAGGAGGCGTCCGGCAGCTCGTGGGGATGGAGCTGGATGCAGAGCGCTCTGGCAGAACCCATTGAGGCAGGAGGTACCAGCCTGGTGACTGGTCTGGTCTCGGCCAGTGTAGACCGGGGCTGTCACTGCGAGCCAGGGCCCTCCCAGCCTCTGCAGAAAGAACCTGAGGACAGGCAGAGTGGCTGAGACCAAAGCGCCTGGTGAGTCGGAGGCTGCTGCTTCAAACCGTAGGGGGCTGCCCGCATGTGCTGAGTGCAACCCCAGTGGCTCTGTGCTCCACGGTGTGCCATGGGCCAGCGTACTTAAGTGCCATAAGGCAGTGAGGCCACGGGAAGGCCTGATAATTCCTGGCCACAAGAGTGTGGCCCCACGGTGCTGGAGGGCAGGGGCACTCAGGACAGGTGGAGTTTGCTGCTGATCCCTAGAATGGGAGTCAGGAGAGAATATCTTGTATTTCTGTTGTTTGTCTCGAAGTTTGAAGCCACTCCCAGCAGGCTTGGGAGACTTTAAGTGGTACCAGGGATTAGACCCCTGGCCACGGCAAAGCTGAAAAGAGGAAAAATCCTTGGGGTAGGTCCAATGGTCACTTCTCACCGTCCTAGTGACCATCCTGGGGCACCAGGACAACTATTTAAAGCTAACGGGCTGGGGCCTGAGCACTGCTGGGTGTGATCCAGAAAAAAGAAAAGAAAAAGAGGGGCGGAGGCGATAGCCCAGCGGGTAAGGCGTTTGCCTTGCGCGCCGCCCATGCCGGCCTGGGTTCGATTCCCGGCATCCCATATGGTCCCCTGAGCACGGCCAGGAGTAATTCCTGAGTGCAGAGCCAGGAGAAACCTCTGAGCATCGCCGGGTATGACCCAAAAAAGCAAAAAAAAAAAAAAGAAAAGAAAAGAAAAGAAAAAGAAAGTGTGGAGCACTAAGGTGAAGTTAAGGGGAGAACACAGGCAGAGCCGGGACAGCGGCATATCCCACGGACGCCAGCACACCCAGCCAGAGCAGGAAGGGGCTGTGGCCCCCTCAAGCCTCCTCAGGAAACAGAGCCACGGCACTCTGTGCCTTGGAATCCAAAACAGGGCTGCTGAGTGCTCCCCAGTCTCCTGGTCCCAGTGCTCCCTGTCTCCTCACCCCCAGTGCTCCCTGTCTCCTCACCCCCAGTGCTCCCTGTCTCCCTGATGCTGAGGCCCCACTGGTAAATATTGTGGCTTTTCTTTCTGAACAGACTCACCAAGCCCCAGCATGGGGTCCCCCATGAGTCTCCCCTGCCCCCACGGAGGACTCTCAATTTACAGGGAGGAGCCCAAGGGACCTCTAGACAAAACCAACAAGAAGCTCATGAGACTGGTACCCGGCACCCTCCTCTTGCACCCGACATACTGCTGGACCCTCACCCCCGCCTGGCAGCCTGCGGCACTGAAAAATGGGCTAGTGCCACTGGGCGGGAAGGTTTGTAGACTGGGGGCTGTTCTGCAGGCCTGCCCCCTCCCAGCCACCTGAACAGAGTAAGGCCGGCACAGGGGGTGAGTAAACGTCCTTCTGTCACCCAGGGTGCAGGCCCTGGTGTCCTGGGTGCTGACACACTACATCCCAGAGCAGGGGGTGGGGGACAGACTCACGGCCCACGCGGGCAGCCCAGTGGCAGTGCACACAGGCTACTAAAGACCCACTCAAGGGGCCTCTTGGTTTTGCCAACCACAAATGCCTGGGGAAAACCTGACAGTCCAGAGTTCAGGACTTAAAATTTGCCTCGTCTGCGTGCCAGGTGCCTCTCTCGAAGGGCCCTGCTGGGCTGGCGCCAGGCCAGGGACACCGCGCCGGCCTGGAGTCTGCATTGCCAGGAGGTCTGGGCTGCTGAGTGCTGGGCAGGGGGGCATGGCGAGGGGGCACGGCGGCTCCATGCTGCCGGCCTAAACCGCTGCCTCAGCACAGTCTCGTCCCTGTAGGTGGGGCAGGGCCCAGCAGGGCAGCTCAGGTTGCTGCCTGGTGCGGCACTTTCAGGATTGCTGTCCCCTCTGGGCGGTCACGCAGGGCTGAACCAGGACAGCGAGGTGCCATCCCCTAGCCACTGTCTGGGACCCCGGTGCTTGCTGGCAGTGAAAACTGGCATGAAGAGACCCCCCCACCCCGAGCCACAGCAGGGATGCACACCCCATACAGACTAGCCCCACTCTGCCCTCCCTCTCCTTCCTCCCTGGCGGTGCATTCTGGCCCCGGTGACCCTATGCCCTCACCCGGGCAGCAGCTCCTCAGGCTCTTCTCTGCAGGGGCCCCAAAGCCAGCCCCTGGATCTCCTGCAGGACACTAGGATTTTCAGCCCCTCCTCAGCCAGGCTGCAGGCAGCCCACCCTGTGGGAATTGTCAGAGCTGCCTGCTGGGGGTGGGAGCTGCCCTTAGCCTGGGGCCAGGAGGACTTGGGTGGTCCTTGAAGAAGCAGCTGGAGGCCCCCGCCCAGAGCATAACAACCCCCCTTTCCCACACACACACTCCGTCACAAAGAAACCTCACAGGGCCAGAGCAAGCAGGGCCACCCCCGCCCCAGCGAAGCCCACTGTACCCAGAAGGGGTCCCTTGCTTGGTCTGGCTATGCTGCTGCGAGCAGCTGAGAAGGAGCCAGGCAGAGTTCTCTTGGGGAATCACCGAAACAGGGACAGACAGAAGCAGCCCAGCAGGATGGGGAGTTGCTGACTCCCCCCCATCCAGGTGCGCAATCCCCACCCCCAGCGTTGCCTGAACCGGGGCTCCAGGTCAGGCAGGAGCCATTCCCCAAGCTCCAGGAGTAGAAAGGAAAAGAGGCGGAGCAGGGGGACTCCATTAGTTCCCAGGCTCCCCCCCCAACGGCCATGCCGTTCCTGCCCAATGCCCACCCTGCCAGCACCTTTTGTCGGAGCAGTTTGCTGCGCACGCGGCCCCAGAGCCGGGCGCCGGTGTTGAGGGGGTCTCTTGCTCCCCGGCTCCTCCAGCTGCTCCAGGGGCTCGCACACCGCTGTCAGGCTGCAGTCGGGCTGGGGCAAGACGTCGGTCATGCTGGCTGCGGTGCCCGAGGGCCGCCGGGGAAGCGCGGGGCGGTGCGGGGACAGGCACTCGCTGCGGGCTGCGGGCTGCGGGTGCCGGGCGGAGCAGCCCAGTGTGCGCGGTGGTTCCCGGAGCCCCAGGGGCAGCCCTTCGGATTCGCTTTCTCCTCCTCTCTGCGGCCCTGCCTCCAGGAGACTGCCGCACCTCCCAGGAGTGCAGCGCCCGCAACTCCGCAACTCCGCTCCCGCCTGCTGCGCCCCGGCTGGCCCGGCAGGACAGCCCGTGCATGCGCCACAGACCCACAGACGCGGGGAGCCCCCACCCACCGGAGGAAGTGACTCAAAGGAGGCGCTGGAGCTGCCCCTCCAAAAACCCAGCCTCTGGGGTTTAACTCTTGGCAGCCCTGGGCCCTCCCTCCAGCCCCCTCTAAATAAAGTTTGACTCGCAGCTAAACACATCCAAGCCCTTCCCCAGGGGGCTCCGTTAACCCGTCACCGCCGGGCTGCTCCCTGGAGGCTAAGGGAGCTGCCTGAGAGAGGGTCCACAGGGACTGGTTTGGGCTGTGTCTGGGCCACCAGGCGCATCACATCCCTGCACAGCCCAGAGTTCCATTCACCCCACCCCCAACCCAAGGCCCGCCTCCAGCCTGGTGACAGGGACAGCCGTGTGGGAGACACAAACATCCTCTGTGGAGAATCCCCCCGGGGCAGAGCATATGTCTCTCACTGATCCATCCCCACCCCCCATTTCTGCTGGGAGCCCCTGAACACCTCAGGGTGTGGCCCCCACCAGAGGGACACAAATGCCACCAAGGCACGCACACCCACTGAGGGAAGGACAGCAGCAGCAGCCCACAGGGTTTGGGAAGACCGCACCCCACAGGAAGGCTCACCCAGAAAGCTGGGAGGCAGAGGGGACCAGCACCCACTTTCAGCAAGACTGAGGGGTACCGGCGGGGCGCCGAGAACTTTCCTTTCCTCTTTTGGGTCACAGCAGTGCTTCAGGGCTTCTCCCTGGGCAGTGCTGGGGGACCCTAGGGTGGGGAGTGGCTCAAACCTGGGGTCCCCAGTGTGTGAAGGGAGCCCACTGAACCACAGCCAGAATAACTGTTCAGGGCCTGCAAGTTAGTGAACGCTGCTCCGCTCAGCCTGAGGAGGGGAACCGTTTCGTGAGACAACACCAAAGGAACACAAGGTTGGGTCTACTGCGCCAGGATGAGGGTCCGGGGTATCCCACACTGAGCTTTGCATATGGGAAGCTCAGGTTTGCGCGCAATCCCTAGCCCCCTGTGATTCCTGAGTGTAGAGCCAGGAGCAACCCCCTGAGCACTGTCCCAAAAACACGTGTCCCAAAAAACAAAAATAAAGTTTTGTTTTGCTTTCATTTCATTTCTGGTGATATTGGGGGGTTGCTCCTGGCTCGGCACTCAGGAATCACTCCTGGCAGTGCTTGGGGACCTTAGGAGCTGCTGGGGACCAAACCCAGATCAACCATGTGCAAGGCCAACGCCCTGCCTGCTGTACTATAGCTTTGCCACCCCCAATTGTTTTTAGAGGAAGTTTTGTGGCTGCCCAAGGGCAGGGAGTTAGGGCACAGAAGTGCTGGGCACTGGGAAAGGTCCCACTGGCTGCCCAGCAAAAGCCGGAGCCCTCAGTGTTTCCTGGGAACAGGGATGTCCTCCAAGCTGGTCAGGGTCACAAGCTGCCCTTTGTTGGCGGTTCCACAGGCACCATGCTAAACTCCACATGCGGCGGGCGATAGTCCAGCGGGTAAGGCATTTGCCTTGCACGCGGCCGCCCATGCCGGCCTGGGTTCGATCCCCGCATCCCATATGGTCCCCGAGCACGGCCAGGAGTGATTCCTGAGTGCAGAGCCAGGAGAAACCCCTGAGCACGCTGGGTGTGACCCCAAAAGGCAAATAAATAAATAAAAAATAAACACATGCATGACAACTCTGAGTGCTCCCAAGAACCAAGGCCCTATTTTCCCTACGAGGACACAGGCCATGCAGAAACTGGCCAGGGCCTAACAGTCTGGCTGAGTGCTGCCCTGGCGCAGCAGGCGAGGGGCTGGAGTTGCCGAGCACTGCACTGCTGGGGGTGCGGCAGTCCCAGGACCCACACCAGTGGCCTTGCTCCACATCCCTCCTGCAAAGGGCACCAGGGCCACAAGTCATGCCTTTGCCTCTGGGCCAGCAATGCTGAGTCCTGAGCTTCTGAGAGTGACTCCTAGCCTTAGCAGCTCAGGCCTCAGCCATCCTCTGAGCCAGTGGTTCCTGCCAGCCGGTGAGGGGTCAGGCAGTGTCCTATTCCCAGCAGCCCGGAACCCCCCTTCACTCCCCTGCATCATCCAGACACCAACTGGGGACCTGCCATGTGCCCGTCCCTCGGGAGGGATCGAAGAGAGGAGGCCCCCAGGCCCTCCACTGAAGCGCTCACTTGGCAGTGTGAGCACGGAACAGGGGCTGCCTGGGCCTCCTGAGTGCCACTTGGGGAGGAGCCCCCACACCTGTCCCCAAAGACACAAGCCAGAAAGTAAATCCTATGGGTGATAAAGCCGCAGGCCCAGAGGCCCCGGGAGCACTCCTGGGAGCACCCTGTGCAATCAGCATATGTCAACCACCTCCTGCCCTGCATCAGACTAAAGGGGACTGAGTAAGGCCCTTCTCCTCAAGAAAGCTGTCTGGACTTCAAATAAAAAGGGCGGTGGGGAGGTCAGAGAGTGTACAGGGATTAAGGCACTTGCCAGCACCCCCACAGAGCCCCCCCAAGCCCACCAGAAGTGATCTCTCACCTGAGCACTGCTGGATGTGGCCACAAACAAACAAACAAACAAGCAAAAGGGCCCGAGTGATAATAGAGCAGGTTGGGAATTTGCTTGCACACAGCTGACCAGGGTTTGATCCCCACATTCGGTCCCCAGCCCCAAGAGTCATCCCTGAGCACAGAGCCCGGAGTGAGCCCTGAGCACCAATGGGTGTGGCCCCCAAACAACAACAGAAACACACTGAAGGCTTTAAGAGCCGCATAGATCAAAGCATGAGAGATTAAAGTATGGGAGAAAGGAGAGAAAATTTCTAGCCAGAGGCAATCAGAGGCAACTTCCTGGAGGAGGAAGGTTGGTGTGAGACCCAAGAGCTAAGGAAAGAAAAGCCCCGGGCCCTGGTCTCTGTGTCTCAGGCTCTGGTGCAGCTGCAGTGGCACTTATGTAAGCAGCCGGAAAGGTGCTGCGGTAACTGCTGACCGCATTCACCTGCTGCAGACACATGGGTAGCACTTGGCAGCCACCAGGCCGGCACAGCGGGTCCTTCTTGAGGACACCGACACTCTTCCCTTTGGCTGAGCCACAGGGCGCCTTTCCTGGGGACGGGAAAGCTGTGCAGCACTGTGGGCTGCGTGGGAGAAGGGAGGCAGTGCAGATTCTGTGCCCAGAGCCCTCTGCTCGGCTGTCTCAGCAGCTCTAGGCTCAACACTGTCTGGGGGAAGCCAGCCCTGATTGGATGCAGGACGCACGCGGAGTCTCCATGGCAGCGCAAGTCGCCAGCAGATGGGCAGCTGGGGGGCTGTGGGTCCTCTGAGATGCTCATCTTTCCCTCCGCCCCTTTCAGGGCAGGAGTGGGGACTCTGGGGACAGCAGGTTTGCATCTCCCGTCCCCGTGAAATCCTCCCCTCCGAGAAGCGAATGGTCCAGAGGCAGCTACAGGAGCCGCTGTCGTGAGACAAATGTTCTTAGCAAATTCCTCAAAAGCAGCAGCATGAATTGGGGTTCTGCAGGGACCCCTGGGGTCCTTCCTCGTAGCTCTGGATGAGCTAATAAGATCCGGCCTCTCTGGCCACCCAGGAGGTGACTCCTTTCCTCCCCAGGTCCCAGTGTCTGTCCAGTCACGCTTGCAGGACTCGCTTCCAAGGACCCTCGGGTAAACAGAGCCCGGCTGCCCCACGGTACCAGATGCTGCTGCCTTTGGAATTGAAAAAATCTGAGGGAACTGTCCTTTCCTCCAGGGATGCCATGAGCAGCCACACTCTGGGGGTGAGGGAGCAGCTTGGCTCCATGTGCACAGCTGGGGTGGAAGCGAGACCAGGTTCAGGTGGTCAGAGGCAGCAACACGGAGACAGGAGGGTGGCAGGGAACACCCAAGCCTCATGGGACATGGGAGGGCTGCCACCAGGGCTGTGGGATGTTGTGTGTGTGTGTGTGTGTGTTGGGGGTATGTGCTATGTGTGTGTTGGGGGCAGTGCTGTGTGTACTGGGGGGCAGTGTGTGTGTGTGTCTATTTGACGGGGTGGGAGTCTTTAAAGGAAACTTCTGGGCCAGTGTCCTGGATGGGAAACTGCCTTATCTCCTCTCTCTGGGCCCCGCTCACTGCCCTGGTTCCCCTCAGAAGCCACATCACAGGAGATACTGATTGGCTGCCGGGCTGCGGTCACCTGGGTCAGAGGAGGCAGCACCAGTCTCTCCAGCCAGGCCATCCAGGCTGGGTTTTCTGAGGGCCCAGATGACTCGGGCGCTGGCCCGCTCGGACTGGTTATTCTGCTTGTCGCAGGAGACAGATTTGAGGGCACCAGCCTGACTGCCTGCTGGCCTGAGGGGGCTGCCCAACGAGGGGGGCGACTGCTTCTGTCTCCAGGATCCCCAAGTCAGGAGCACTGTGGAGGGGACGGCTGAGCAGGGCAAGGAGTGGGTACTGGGTGTGTGGAGGCCTTCGGCAAGTGGACAGTCCACCCTGGGGTCCTGTCCTGTGAGCTCCACCGCTGCTGGGGTGCAGTAAATGGGGGCTGCAAGGAAGACAGCAGGGGGTCTAGAGAGCGGTGCCCCACTCCAGACCCCAGGCAGGCAGGGTGGGACAGGACAGTGGTCCCCAGGCCCCTAGGGTGCTCAAGCTTGCTAGACACGGCCAGGCTCAGAGGTGACAGAGGGTTGAAGGGCGGGAGGGTGAGGGGCTGGGGGCAGGCTCTTCCCTGAATGGGGAGAGGCTGTAGGAGCTGCTACAGGGTGAAAGGGGACCCCGCCATAGCCCCACCTGTGTCGAACCAACCAGCTGGGTGGAAAGGGTCTGAGGGGGAAGGGGAGCAGGCGCCTGAGGGTGCCTACTGCGGCTCATCCCAGCACAGAGCTCCAAGCCAGCAACCACCTCCATGGAGACGAGACAGACAGGACTGGAGATGATGATGGGGGGTGGAGAAGGAGGAGTGGAGGGGGAGGAGAAAGGAGGTGGGGAGAGAAGGGGAGGCAGTGGAAAGGAGAGGGGGAGGAGGGGAGAGGAACGGGGAGGGGAGGGAGAGGGGAAGGGCAAGGGAGGGGGAGGAGGGAGAAGAACGGGGAGGGGAGAGGGAGGGGAGGCAGGAATAGTGAAGGAGGCAGCCCGGCTAAGCTCTGGGACAGGGTGGCGGGGCAGGTGGGAGGCCACCATAGACCACCCGCAGCTCCAACATCTCCCTGGCCCAGGGCCCAGCCCTCTCTCCTATGCCTGGATCTCTCCTGGCTGGAGGACTCTTCCTGCCACAAAGCTGAGGCTGCGGCTGCCCCAGAATGGTGTCTGGGCTAGGGCAGAGGGGGCAGAGGGGCCAGGCTGGCTGCCCAGGTCTCTCTCTGGGAGGCCTCTCTTAAGGGCCCGGCAGGAACTGAGCTGTGGGCCTCAGAGCGCCTTCACTCCCCACACGCTGGACCCTGGGACCCTGGGAATGCGCTCAGCAGCCTCTGTCCCACGGGGGACAGAACATCTGGAGCTGGAGCAGCCAGGCTGGAAATAGTCAGGATAAACATTCTGGAGTCCCCAGGGCCCAGGGGGCCAAGGCGAACGCCCAGGGGTGTGTGCGTGGGGGGTGGGCATGGTCTGGGCAGAAATGCTCCCAGGAAGGGAGCCAGCGGCAGGGGTTGCCCAGATGGAGACCCTGGAACCAAAGCCCTCACTCTGGGGAAGGGCGGGTGGCTGAGCTGGGAGAGGGATGTGCCGGGGATGTTGGCACTGAGCGCCCACCCCCACCCACCCCACCTGTGTGGGCCTGAGCCAGCACCATGGTCCATGACTGCAGTGAGGCGGCACCCCTCCCCTGTCCACACAAAGCAAGCCAAACCCAAACCCAACCTGGACTACTGGATGCCCTCAGGACTCTTCCTGGTCTGCAGGGGGACACCCCTACCTTGATGGCCCGGCCCCAGGCCCACCTGTTCCTCTCTATCTCTCCACCCTGCAATCAGGCCCAAGGACCATGCCTTAAGTGGCCACGGATGAACTGGACATTATGCAAAATAATTTTTCTTTTTTCTTTAAAGTATTTTTATTTATATATTTCTGGGCCACACCCAGTAGTGCTCAGGGCTTATTCCTGACTCTGTGTGTAGAGGCCACTCCTGGTGGTGTTCAGGGGACCACATGCAAGGCAAGTGCCTTCACCCTGCGCTTTCTCTCCAATCCTGGAAAACGTGTTTTCTTTCTTTTTTTCTTGGCTTTATGGGTCATACCTGGCAATGCTCAGGGGTTACTCCTGGCTCTTCGTTCAGGAATTACTCCTGGCGGTGCTCGGGGGACCATATGAGATGCTGGGGATCAAACCGGGTCAGCTCCTTGCAAGGCAAAGCCCTACCTGCTGTGCTATTGCTCCGGCCCCAACTTTTAAATTGAAAGAACTGTGATTTACAAAGTGACTGATAGCTGAGCTTTAGGCAGGGACTATTTCATACTCATCCTGCTGATGGTGCCAACTTCCCTCCACCAGTGTTTCAAGCTCTGCCCAACCCCACCTGACACCTTGCTAGGCACACTTAAGAGCTCAGTGCCTGCAGCTTAGATCTCGTTTTCAGACCACTCCACAGCATTCTCACAGTTTTTTTTTCTTTTTGGGTCACACCTGGCAATGCTCAGGGGTTTCTCCTGGCTTTGTATTCAGGAATTACTCCTGGCGGTGCTCGGGGGACCATATGGGAAGCCGGGGATCGAACCCGGCAAGGCAAACGCCCTACCCACTGGGCTATTGCTCCAGCCCTTAACAATTTTGGTTTTCGTGGATTTATTATTTTTTTTTAGTTTTTTGGGCCACACCTGGCAATTCTCAGGGGTTACTCCTGGCTCTGCACTCAGCAATCACTCCAGGCAGTGCTTGGGAGACCATATTGGATGCTGGGGACCAAACTCAGGTTGGCTGTGTGCAAGGCAAATGCCCTATCTCTCTGGTCCCATAACACACTTTTGTTTTTTATAAAAACTTTTTTTCCTTGGGTCACACCCAGCAATGCTCAGAGGTTACTCTTGGCTCTGCACTCAGGAATCACTCCTGGCAGTGCTCGGGGACCATATGGATGCTGGGGATCGAATCCGGATTGGCCTCCTGCAAGGCAAATGCCCTACCCGCTGTACTATCACTCCACCCCTATAAAAACTTTCTTGATTGCCAAAAATAAAACAAACCCCAACAAAGCCCCCTGACGCACTCTCCACCCCTCGGTGACTGCTCTCCTCTGCTTCCTGCATTTGTCACGGAGAACCTGCAGCCAGCAAAGCCGAGCCCAGGTTCCAGCCGCCTCCAGCCTAGCTCTCCTGTCCTGCACCACTTCCTTTCCTGGGTGTGGGGACACACACACCAGCAGTGCGCTGGGGGGGCTACTCCTATCTGAAGTACCTGGGGTCGCCGGTGCTCTAAGGACCTTGCAGTACCGGACATCGGGCCTAATTCCCACGTGCTTCTTCACCTCCCTCTCACGGATTTGTTTCTTGATTTATTGGTTTGGAGCCCACAGGGTTTACTCCTGGCCTGCGTCAGCCCCAGACACAGGGGCCTACACTGCTGCATTACTGCACCTGCAGTGATGTGTCTTTACGGCAGTGATGACTTCCTGCCCCCGTGAGATTCTCGATGACCTTCCCACCCCACGAGATTCTGTGAGATCGTAGCCCTGGACACTGGTCTAGGCTCGCAGGAAGCTCCCCAATCAGCACTGGGCATCTCGCCTCGTGCTCCCTGGCGACACTGAGACTTATCTTCCCATCCCGGCAGCAGCCCCCTGAGGCAGCCCCCTGGCACCTGCTCTCTCTGCTTCTGTCGGGCCCTAGGAGGAAAGCCCCTGTCCAGGGGAGAGCGCTGGGCTGGAAGGAGTCGTGGCCCACGGCAGGCAAGAAAGCAGGAGTTGGGGCGGGCGATAGCCCAGCGGGTAGGGCGTTTGCCTTGCATGCGGTCAGCCTGTGCCGCCCGGGTTCGATCCCGGCATCCCATATGGTCCCCCAAGCACCGCCAGGAGTAATTCCTGAGTGCAGAGCCAGGAGTAACCCCTGAGCATCGCGGGTGTGACCCTAAAAGCAAAAAAAAAAAAGCAGGAGTTGGAGTGCCCGCTGAAGGCCCGAGGAGGGGGCTTGGCCCCCGCACACGGGTGCCTGTGCCTGGACAGACACAGGGCCACAGGTCACAGGTCACCCCTGTGCAGGTCTGTGTGAGGATCCGCGAGTTCCTACTCAGGGATGAGCCCAGGGGCTCCCTGGTCATTCTTCCTCCCCCTACTACCACGCCAGACAGGTGAAGACAAGGAGATGCAGTTCTGGAGCCAAGGCCGGGACCAAGGAAACAGAGTCCCCTGCGGTCCCCTCCGGGGCTGAGTGAGGAAGGAGGGAGAGAAGATGGGGTCCCCGGGCTCCCTCCCTGCCTCTCCTCCAGGCCACGCCCAAAGAGTCAGCCCTTCCGGTCGCCCTGCGTGCCTGCTGGAGGCAGTGGGACCAGGTGTGTGACGGAGCCATGCCTGTCCCTGAACACTGTCCCTGGCAGAGAGGGGCGAGTGGACACTGGGAACGGTGTGGCCCCTGGCTCTGCGGAGCCTGGCCATGGGTGCGAGGGAGGTGGTACCACTCTGCATCCAGCCTGGACATCCTGGGTGGCTCTGAGGGTGGTCCCAGCCTGTGGGACCCGAGGTGCGGCCCTCCCTCCCCATGCCGGCAGCTGTCGCTGCCCAGAGGGACAGGTATGTCCTGAGGCCGGTGCAGTGCTGCAGAGCTGTGCAGGGACATGGCTCACCCTGCCCACTCGCGGGCCTGGGCCAGTTGGCAGCTAGACAGTTTGTGTTTCTTTTTTCTACCAACGCCCGGGTACTTAGCATTCCTCGAAGCTTAAACAGAGCCGGTCGCCTTACCAGACTGCTTTGTGCCTTGCCAAACATAACCTGGCTTCCCCCGCTCCCCTGCCTCCATCTGCTCCTGTCTCCCAGTGATTCAGGGCGCCACCGCAGGGCCTGGATGCGGACACAGCGGGAAGGAGGGACACTGACGGGGAGTCCAGGTGGGCATGGGCGAGGCTGGTGAAGGAACCCTGGGATGGGCTTCACAACTGCCCCTTCTGCACGACCATCCTGCTGCCGGGTCTCTTGCGGGGCCATCAGGGCCAGCCGCGAGCCCCAGCTACTCAGTAATGCCGCCCAGGGCTGTGCAGACAGTGCCCCAACCCCTCGTCCCTGCAGAGTGGGTGCCAGGTCTGAATTTAGTGTGTGCTCCCTCACCAGCCCCTATGCCTCAGTAAGAAGAGGCTTGTGGTTGCCCAGCAACACCGTCTCCCTGGTGACGGCAGTGCAGCCACGTGCTGGCACAGGATGGCTGGACAGAAGGTCCACAGCCCTGCAGGGCGATGCACAACAGGTTCCAGCCGAGAGCCAGAGACGAGCAGAGACCTCCCGACCGCAGCCCATATCTGGCGCGTGCTAGTTACTGGGCTCTTGGCCACAGATGCCTCCTGAAACCAGGCTGGCCAGGGGATGCACAGGGGCCATACAGGTGTCAGGAGGAGGGTGCCAGTGTCCGCTCACACTGGCAGTGTCTGCAGAGGCGAGGCCGCTGATGGGCACACCCCAGGAGCACGGCCAGGCTCAGAAACCAACCACGCCAGACCCGGCTCCACCGAGGTCCACGGGTCCGCTGATATCAGCGAACTGCACGGGCAGTGAGCACACAGCCGACCACGCACCAGGACGTGCCGGCAGGTAAACGCCTCAATCAAGGTCCTCAGCAGCCTCCTTCAGAGCTCAGATGCGGAATCTCCAGGTACCGCTCGGAACCCCTGCACCGGGCCTGGCAAGCCTGAGCACTGCCCAGAAACTCCTTCAGTATTCCAGGAAGGACCCGCTAGGGCCACGGACACAACATGAACTGGGTATCTATAACACCTTAAGTCCATCTCACAATGTCCGCTCAGCCCCACAGCACTGAGCTCCCAGCCCAGCCCTATGCTGAGTCTGGCCCCAACTAAAACCAACCTGAAAGCCACCACGGAACACAGC
Organism: Cryptotis parvus; assembly: GCA_021461705.1. Lineage (NCBI taxonomy): Eukaryota > Metazoa > Chordata > Mammalia > Eulipotyphla > Soricidae > Cryptotis > Cryptotis parvus. The sequence continues at coordinate 57,452 of JAJIBD010005706.1, forward strand.
TGGGGTGTGGACCCGAGCTGCGGGTGCGTGGGGTGTCACCGGAGGAGGCCTGGAAGCCCAAGGACCCACAAGCATGGGATCTGGGGACAGCAGAATGTCCCATCTGCAGCCCAGAGGTCAGAGAGCGCGGCCCCTCACCTGGATCTGCCCCTTGCCCATGATCTTGTCCACGATCTCGTTGTTGTCCTTGTTGACCTTGGACTTGTCGTAGCACTTCTCGTAGCACAGGATCCGCAGGGACTGAGAACCCTCCAGCTCGATCTCGAACTCCTGGAGAGAAACAGCAAGCTCTGAAGACCCCTGGCATGGGCACAGGGGGTGAGCGCAGAGACCCCCCAGAGCACTCTCACCAGGGGGCTGTGGGTGTCAGTACAGAGGGGAGAGAGGGGCTGAGACACAATAGGAGCCACTGGCTGGGAGTGCAGCGGGGACGGGCTTAGTGCGGTGGGGGCGGGACGGAGTGCAGGGGCGGGACGGAGTGCAGGGGGCGGGGCGGGAGGCGGGGCGGGGGCGCTGCAGGGGCGGGGCTTAGTGTGGTGGGGGCGGGACGGAGCGCTGCGGGGGCGGGCTTAGTGCGGTGGGGGGCGGGACGGAGTGCAGCGGGGCGGGGCGGAGCGCTGCGGGGGCGGGCTTAGTGTGGTGGGGGCGGGACGGAGTGCAGCGGGGCGGGACAGAGTGCAGCGGGGCGGGGCGGAGCGCTGCGGGGGCGGGCTTAGTGTGGTGGGGGGCGGGACGGAGTGCAGCGGGGCGGGGGCGTAGTGGGGCGGGGCCGCAGAGTGCAGTGGGGGGCAGGGCCAAGTGCAGTAGGGCCTGAGCCCTCTCACCTCATCCCACTTCGGCTCCGTGGTGTCCCGGAACACCCTGGTTTTGGCTTTGCTGACGAAGTAGCCAAAAGAGTCCACCTCCAGCGTGCAGTAGAGGTCTGCAGAGGGGCAGAGACAGGCGGGGTCAGCGAGGGTGCGGAGGCACGGGGAGACAGGGGCAAGAATCGTCCCTGTGAACCCGGCGTGCTGCCCCAGCCGGCAGCAACCTCCCTCTGATCTGGAGCCTGATGTTCCCGCAACAGCTCTGGGCCCAGCTGCTGCCATTCACCAGTGAGGCCAGCACCTCCTGACCACGCTGACCTCCGAGCCACTTGCCCCAATGACCCCAGCCCTGGCTGACCACACTAATCCCAGCCCGGTGCTGCCCAGGCTTGTCATACAGCAGGAGTCTCTGCCGCTCCGTGGCAGTGTCACTGGCACCTGGACGACAAAATGCCCAAAGCTGGTGCGGAGCGATAGCTACATGGGTAGGGCGTTTGCCTTGCACTCGGCCGACCGGGTTCAATCCCGGCATCCCATATGCTCCCCTGAGCACAGCCCGGAGTAATTCTTGAGCGACGAGCCAGGAGTAACCCGAGTGTTGCCGGGTGTGACCCAAAAGGCCAAAAAAAAAAAAAATGCCCAAAGCTCACACTGCCCTCTCCTTGCAGCTCTTCCTCTAGCAGACAAGACCTTCCCGCTTCTTTTATAGTGGGGTTGCGGGTATAAGGGGCTGAACTCTGGGACGCCACGTGCAGCCTGCAGCGCCTGTGCCCAGCCCTGAAGCCGTCTCTCAGCAGGAGCCTTGTTTGCACAGCACCCCGAGCACCAAGCACAGGGCTCTGGGGATCCAGGGAAAGTCTTGCTTCTTCCCGAGTGTGTCCACAGCAAATGACAGTGGTGATCCCGGCATGCCCGAATCGGGAGTGGGTAAGCACGGAGAGTGCTCCTGCGCCCGTAAGCTTTCTGCCACACGGGGCAGCCGCGGGCACAGGGCAGGGGCTGGGCAGCATCCTGAGCTCCGGCTCGCCGGATCTGCTGCCCCTCAGGTCTCACGGTGACAGGCAGCTAAGGTTTCCTTGGGGAGTTGGGCGAGAAGGTTGGGCTATATGGGGCAGTACTTGGGGGACATTCCCGGAGGTGCTCAGGGCCTGCTCAGTGCTGGGGCTGACAGGCAAAGCACGTGTTCCCCCCTGGGGCCTCTCCCCAGCTCCAGCGGAGGCAAAGAGTAAGCAACAAAGCTGAAAGCGCAGTATGCCCTGGAGTGCTGGGCACGCAGAAAGGAGCGGCTTGTTAGAGGAACTCGCGTTTCACTGAGTGTTTCTGAGAGGCCGTTTGTAGGCAAAGGAATAACCTCTGTGGGGCGACTGCAGGGAGGCGCCAGGGACAAAACCTACTACCAGGGAGGACGGGAAGGGGTGGAGTGGGCGGGAGTCAGAATCTTGTGGCTAGGGGTTGGTCATTTTTGGGTCACACCCGGTGATGCTCAGGCGTTATTCCTGGCTCTGCACTCAGCAATTACTCCTGGGGGTGCTCGGGGGACCATATGGGATGCCGGGGATCAGACCAGGGTGAGCCGCGTGCAAGGCAAATGCCCTTCTCTCGGGGTGGGGGTGTGCGTGTGTGCTTACTGTTTTGTGGTACCTGGGATAGAACCTGGGGCTTCACACATGCAAGGCAAGTCAGTGGCCACAACTCCTGAGCCACAGCCCTGCCCTGGGTTTCAGATTTTCTGTCCCATAGAACCCTACCATCTCCCTGAGACTCAGTTTTCTCATCCATACAATGGGTGGATGGAGCAATTTAGTGGCTGGAGACAAAGGGAGGTGGCACCGCCCACGCCCAGCTCTGCCTCGGCCTGCTCTGCGCGGCCACAGACGAATGCCTCTCAACAGACTTGTGTCTGCGTTTACTTCATGCCCCATTTACTCCCAGATCATAATTTGTGCTTCTTCCATTTCTGCTGGATTATCTTTTCTTCCGTGAACCTCTTCTCTGGTGTAGGAATAATCAGCTCTTTTCTGGCAAGGGCTGGTCAGCGTGGCAGGGATTACTGGGGCGAGGTGGACCCCGGTGAGTCCTATGGGCTCCACAGCATGCCTGGGCACTGTGTCCACCTGTGCTTACTCAATGCCAGAGACTCAACATCTAAGCTCAGCACTGCCGCCCATGTTCAAGCAGGGGCAGTGAAAACTCAGCACTCTGTGTGGCCATGACAGCGTCCAGTCCCATCCTCAGCCTGCGCCCCTGCAACAATGGAATGGCACGCTCTGCCTTTGTGAGGGATGGCCCTCGGACACTGGACTCTTCACAGGGGCACGTCCTGCAATGCCTGGGAAGTTTCATGCATATTCTTAAAGTGAACATGGAGATCTGGACCGTCATGATCCACACGATTTTGTAGTTTTGTGGGTCAAGTGAAGGTCTGAGTGATGACTACTGAAAGAATTGTTTTTTGGTTTCTGAGTCACACCCAGCAATGCTCAGGGGTTACTCCTGGTCTGTACTCAGGAATTATTCCTGGCAGTGCTTGGCGGAACCATATGGAATGCCGGAGATTGAACCCGGGTTGGTTGCATGCAAGGCAAATGCCCTCCCCTTCTGTGCTATGGCTCTGGCCCCCTGAAAGAATTCTTGAGAACTGGGACTATCATGAGAAGCCAGCTGAGGCTGAGAGAGGTTGACAGACTTGCCTGGGGTCACACAGCATACGATGGGTTAGAGGCTCTAATTCCAGAAACCTGGGGTGGGGCAAATGCACCTGCCAAGCAGAGTGGGTTCATAGCCTCGGGGAATGTCCACATCTCAAAGCAGCTGGCAGGGCCAGACCAAGAGACCTAAGCAGAGCCCAGGAAGTGGGTCCATTCTGCTTGCTTCTCTGGGCAAGCAGAAGAAACGGCCTCCCACACTCCTGAGACAGGCACTTACTGGCTGACTGCTTAAACCCCTTGGCTGAGTGGACGATGACATGGAGGAAGCCGTAGAGTCCTGGCGACTCATCGTCTGCAAGAGAAAAGGCTCATGGTGGTGCCAGGTTCCTGGCAGGCGGCTCAGAGTCCCAGTGCTGGGCTCACGGCGCCCTCTGGTGGCCAGGAGAAGCTTCTCCCGGCACCCCACTGTGCGGGCAAGGAAGCGAGTTCACAGTCGCCTCCTGGGTGCGGGAGCCCCTGGATGACCCAGGGCACTGCTCCTCTCCCTGCCAGGCCCACCTGATTCTAGCTTTTCAGAGTGGAAACAAAGCAGTAAGAGAAGTGCCTCTCCGCTACGGGGAGGGCAGAGACGCCCAGCCCTGACCCTGTGTGGGACACTGGGGGCAGAAAGGCTTTGAGTGGAAAGAGCTTGTCTGAAAACCCTGCCACGGGCGGACCCTTTCCCAGCACCCACAGGTGCCCAGAGTCCACCCACTCGGTGCCAGTCGCCAGCCCCTCCCCACTGTCCCTGCTCCCGCCTCACCTCACGGTACAAGCAACATACTCCCGGCCGGGTACTCAAGGCTCCCCACCCGATTTCTTACCCACCATCCCCCTCATCTCCCCAGCCTGCCCAGCCTCCAGCTCCACCTGAACAGGATGCCACAGCACCAGGTGGCCGGATTCGCCCCTCATGACAGAGGGGGCAGGCAGGCAGGAGGGGGCCATCTGGGGACTAAGCAGACAGCAATCCCTATTCAAGCCCTCGGCCACTAAACTCCAGACCACCTAAGCACACAGGAGCCTTATCATACCCCGGCCTGGCTGAGCTGCTGACGAGGGCCCTGGACCCCCCAGGCCTGGCTGGGCTGCAGATGGGGACCCTGGGCCCAGGTCTTACCATCCTTATTGCTGGTGACGGGATGTTGTGCACAGTCCGAAGTTTGAAACAGGATCCCGTGAGCACCTGGAGCTCCACCGAGCTCAGGACAAATGCCTGGAGATCTGAGGGAGAAGCCGAGAGGGGACGGTCACCCCAGGTTCCCCAGCTGCTCGTCCCCAGGGGCTGCTGCAAGAGCTCAGCTCTGCAGACCGCGTTGGTCACTATGAGGGACAGAGGGTGTGGAGCCCCCTTACCCAGGGGGGAGTCACAGCCACACGTATCTGGGAGCAACAGGGGCAAGCCGGCATGCTGGGGTCCTGTACTAACTCTCCCGACGCCCGGAGCAGACCCCCACATTCCCCAGCCTCGAGTAGTAATGCCAGTAAGTGCCGTTCTGGCACCTTCCTCGGTGCCAAGGGGCAAAGAACAGCTATCGGCACGTGAAAGTGGCTTGGAAAGGGGCTTGAAGTGCCAGAGGCACCAAGGGCATAGATGCCCCACAGCTGGCAGTGTGGAGCGGGCAGGCCCTGACCTGCTTTTTGGGTCACACCCAGCGATGCTCAGGCTTACTCCTAAGGGACTATATGTGTTGCTCGGGATCGAACCCGGGTCTGCAGTGTAAGGCAAAACGCGCTTCCTGTTGTGCTATGGCTCCGGCCCCTGGCCATTACCCTTCTTCTGAAGCTTCTGGATCGCCTCTCGCCACTGGAGCGCTCGTAGTCTGAGGACAGCAGGAACAGGTAGCTCTGAGGAGAGACGAGGGGCTCAGTGAGGCGGCCGGAGCCACGCCAACACAGCACCAGACTCCAGGGTCCCCAGCAGGGCCCTTTTGCTAGGGCGCTCCTGGCACAGGGACGAGGAGGGGGTCTTTGTGGCAGGACATGGCTCTCTGCAGCATGGGGCCAGTGCAGCGTGACAACAGGGACCCTGATGCCCTCCCCGCCCGCTGACCTTTCCGTTCCGATTGTGGATCCGGAAGGGGATGGTGGGGGAATTGAGCAGCAGCAGAAACTCGTTCTCGAACATCTTCTTCTTCAGACGTTCGATGGCCCGACTCTGCCCCTTGTTGGCTTTCTGTGGGGGAGGGAGGGTGTGGCTGGGTTCCCCTTCCCCACGGCTCACACCCACCCAGCCCGCCCCATGTGCTCATCACGGTTTCTCTCTCTCTGCCTGCATCCTGGGGGTCGAGCTAACTCCCGAGAAGGTGCATGACCCCTCTGAGTGCACCGCCTAAGCCACCCTCCCGCACGACTCCCACACAGCCTTCACCCTGCCATTCTCCGTTCCCAGCCAGCATTTCCCTTGTCCTCCAGCCCCAGGGAGAGACTCTCGCACAACCCGACAGCCTGCCTGTGCTCTCTCATCTGCCTGCCCCGCACTGGCTGCCCGGCCCGGCCCGGCCTCCTCTGCTGCTCCCTCCTGCCCGCCCTGGGTGAGCTCGGGGCTCCCCCTGCAAGGTGCCACATGGTGTGTGGGTGACACCCTCTTCCCTCAGAAGTGGTTACAGAAAACCTTTCTGTGCCATCAGCTGCTCTGTGCAGTCTCTTAATCACGTCTACAAATTGATTTCTGAGGCCGGAGGCGACAGTGCGGTGGGGAGAGCACTTGCCTTGCATGTGGCTGGCCCTGGTCAATCCCCGGCATCCCATGTGGTCCCCCTCAGCCCTGCCAGAGGTGATCCTGAGCACAGAGTCAGGAGTAAGCCCTGAGACAGGCAGGTGTGCCACTAAAACAAAAGCAACCAACTGAATCCTGGGTGCTATCTGGGACACTGGCTTAAAAATCTCAGACACTTTCCCCTGAAGGCGCCGGCCTGGGCTCCCAGCAGACACTCACTCGCCTATGCCCCCGCCATCAGCCTCCCGAATCAGTCCCCTTGCAGAAACAAGATCCTGCCTCTGCAGAAGACCACCTTCTCCAGTTTTCCAAGCTTGTGTCCCACCCCTCCATCCCCCCAGTGCCAGGGGTCGAATCCAGCGTCTCACATAAGCAAGGCAAGTGTGACCCACCAAGCCACACCCCCAGCCCCTCAAAGCTAGTGTTTTTACAAGGCACTCCTCCTTCATCTCCTGCGACTCGGGTGTGTCAAGAATCAGTTCTAATAGCACAGCACTTCTCTAATCACTAGACTGCGAAAATCATAGCCACTGCACACAGCGGCAGCGTGGGGAGCCGGTGAGTCACGCGCTGCAGACAGGGATCGGGGCGACCTTCTCAGGGGTGATCCTGGCAGCTACATGCACGAGACCTTTGTCCCAGTCCTCCTGCTGTACCGAATCTGCCAGAGAACAGAGACTGCGGGGACGCTGACGGCAGGCTTGCGTGTTAAATGAAAAGAACCAGAAACAGAGTCGGGAGGTACAGCGGGTAAGGAGGGCACTTGTCTGGCACACGGCCAACCTGGGTTCAATCCCTGGCACTCACATGGTCCCCCGAGCCCAGCCAGGAGTAATTCCTGAATACAAAGGCACTGCCAGGTGTGACCCCAAAACCAAAATTAAAGAAAGCAAGAGAAAGAGAGAGAAAGAGAGAGAGAAAGAGAAAGAGAGAGAGAGAAAAAGAGACAGACAGAGAGAGAGAGAGAGAGAGAGAGAGAGAGAGAGAGAGAGAGAGAGAGAGAGAGAGAGAACCAGAAACCATCTGAGCAGGTCCCTGTGTTGCCAAGCCAACAGAATGGGAGGCAGCCTCCAGGAAGAGCATGATGGAGCAGAGCTGTGTGAGGGGCTTGGCGAGCAAACAGCGCGAGTGGGTCTGAGCTCCTGAGGGGATGCGCAGAGCAGCCGGTGTGCCAAGCACAGCAGAGGCCGGAGCAACAGACTTTAGGCTGCTATCAGCGGCACAAGGGGGGACGGTCAGTTTTCCTCATATACTTCGCTATTCAGAGCATTTCTTTTTTTTTTTTTTTTTTTCACTTTTTTGGGTCACACCTGGTGATGCTCAGGGGTGACTCCTGGCTCTGCACTCAGGAATTACTCCTAGCCATGCTCCAGGGACCATATGGGATGCTGGGGATCAAACCCGGGTTGGCCATGTGCAAGGCAAATGCCCTCCCCTCTGTGCTATCACTCCAGCCCCTGCATTTCTTATTTTAACAGGTGTTACTCCTGACTGTAAACTCAGGAATTAGTCCCAGCAGCGCTTGGGGGACCTGTGAAATGCCAGGGATCAAACATGGGTCAGCAGCATGCAAGGCAAGTGCCCTACTTGCTCTGGCCCCTAACAAGTCCGTGTTGTGTTGGTGAGGACAGTACAGTGGGTAGGGTACTTGCCTTGCACACAACCAACCCAGGTTCAATCCCCAGGATTCCACCTGGTCCCCCAGCACCACTAGGAGTGATCCCTGAGCATCACGGTGTAGCCAAGAAGCAAACAAACAAAAAAGAATACTTTTAATCACAGTACTATAATGAAAATGGGAGGAAAAGGACTAGAGAGATCATACAGTGGGCAGGGCGCTTGCCTTGCACGTGGTCGTCGACCTGGGTTCAATCCCCAGCATCCCATATGGCTCCGTGAGCACCACCAGGAGTAATTCCTGAGTGCAGAGCCAGGAATAAGCAATTGCTCCGCCCCAAGAAAAAACCTTTTTGAAACAGTTCACAGCTTCCCAGAGGCTTCTACACTGAGCCCAGGACGGCACTACCGCCGGTGGGTTCTCATACAGGGCCGCACACAGGAGTGTGGCTCTGTGGCACAGGAGACTGAGGGTACACACCGGGCCAGGATGGAGGCCCTGAACCCGAGGATCCCATGTCCAGTGAGAACACACCCACAGCATGGCATGGTGGGCAGTGCCAGGAAATGAGTCTCCGCTGCGGCCAAGGTGAGACCTGGCCCCCACTCAGACGCCCGGCCCCAAATATCGTGAGGTGACTAGTGGGGGTCATTTCAAAGTCCAGAGTGCTAACCATTACACGATGGGACCTGCTTAGTGGGGGTCATTTCCCGGCCTGCTCAAGTGAAGGGTCTGAGCTAGAAAGACCCACAGGGGGCTGGAGAGATAGTGCAGGGGTAGGTGCTTGCCTTGCACCCAGCTGACCCGGGTTTGAGCCCCAGTACCACAGATGACCCATTCTCTGAACCAGGAGTGACCCCTGAGCTAAGCACCAAGGTGGAAAAACGAAAAGACCCACAGAGGCCGTTGGTGACTTGCCTCTCGCTCTCAATTCTGGAGCTCATTTACCCTGTGCTGACCGCGGGCGGGATGGACACCGGACACAGGCCTAAAGAAGTCAGTCCTGGCCAGCTAGAGCTGAGAGTCCAGGGACCCAAGGGAGAAGCGAACTGTGCGTCACCATTCAGGATGGCACCAGGTCAAGGAGGCCGAGGCCAGGAAGAGAAGCAGGTGCCTCGCAGACGGGGAGTGGCCGCCTGGGAGGGCCAGGGAGGAGGCCTCGGCAAGGAAGAGTCCACTCTTCAACTCCGCTGCTCAACTGATGGCCGCCCTTCCCCACGGCGCTGCTCCTGAGGAGCTGGGGGAGGTACAGGAAGTGAAGCTCTCAGGTTCCCTGCTGAGAGCACTCTGGCCTCCTCCCTGGGCTCCGGGACACAGTGCTCTCACTCTCAAGCAGTGCTGGGCACTTTCCTTTCTGATTTCCTCTTTGCCTTGAAAGTTTTCTTTTTTCTTCTTCTTTTTTTTTTGCTTTTTTGGTTACACCAGGCAATGCTCAGGGGTTACTCTTGGCTCTGCACTCAGGAATTACTCCTGGCGGTGCTCGGGGGACCATATGGGACACCGGGGATCGAACCCAGGCCGGCGCAGGCCGGCCAGGTGCAGGCAAACACCCTACCCGCTGGGCTATCGCTCCGGCCCCGAAAGTTTTCATTTTGGGGACCGGAGAGATAGTACAGCAGGTAGGGTACCTTGCCTTGCACGCTGCTGACCTGGGTTTAATCCCTGGGGTTTAATCCCATAGAGTCCCTCAGCCCTCCAGGATCATTCCCTGAGTGCAGAGCCAGGAGGAAGCCCAGAACACTGCCGGGTGTGGACCCCAAACCAAAACAAGTTTTCACTTTCTACGAATATGTGTAATTGTATTCTGTTCTAACTGCTGGTTCTAATTTCACCATGCTATGGATGTGATCAGTGGATAACATCTGTGACAAGACCACCAACTCGTTATTTTTAGGGGGAAGGAGACCTTGTCCCAACAGTGCTCGGGTCCAGGGGGCCCCTTCCGGTGACTCAGTGCCTACCAGGCTATAACAGTTGTTTTTTAATTTAAGATTTTCTTTGCCTTGGGGCGGAGCAATAGCCCAATGGGTAGGGTGTTTGCCTTGCACGCAGCCGGCCCATGCCGCCTGGGTTCGATCCCCAGCATCCCATATGGACCCCCCGAGCAACGCCAGGAGTAATTCCTGAGTGCAGAGCCAGGAGAAACCCCTGAGCATTGCCGGGTGTGACCCAAAAAAGGCAAAAAAAAAATTTCTTTGCCTGTAACTCACGATGGTAACTGTGAGAGCTCATGTGGTAAGAAGGTCAGTTGTGTCAGAGGTTTAGACGTCAGGGCTGTTCTCTGCGAGTCGGCCCCCTTTCCTCACTTGTCTGTCCCCCATGGCCTCCCTGGTCCCTTTGTGCTGCGTATGACCTGCTTCCCGCTTTATCCCAGAGACCTTCCTTCACTCTTCTCTTGCCGACTCCCTACCCTTAGCCTTTCTGTGAAGAGGGTTTGGGCCACACCCAGCAGGATTTGGGTTACTCCTGGCTCTGCACCCAGGGATCACTCCTGGAGGGGCTCCTGGACCTCACAGGGCTGCAGGTGACTGAACCCAGGCTGGCCACATGCAAGGCAAGTGCCGTCCCCACTCTGCTCTCTCCAGCTCAAAAATTCCTCATCATTAGTGCCATGGACTCCTCGGTCTCCCCTCAATGCCTATAACTCCCCGAGTCAGTCGCTCCCGGGTTAGAGCATCTGCCTGTAGTGTGAGGTCCTGGGTGTCTCAGAGGCACCTCAGGGCCTCCCGGCACTGTGACCCTCCCAATGAAACTGGAGAGACCGAAGGGGCTGGAGCGACCCTCTGCATGCAGGAGCCTGGCCGATCCTGACACTCCTCGGCTCCCCACGCACCACAGGTGACCGCCTCCTGAGCACCGCCTTAAACGCTGTCCCCCCCACCAGAAGGTTAGGGGGACATCTAACTGTTCTGCATCCTGCCTCTCTTTCTGGACCCCCCAAACACAAGTCCTTCCCCCTCCTCCTCCTCCCGGCACACTCAGTTCAAGGGTCAACTTCCCTGGTCCCACTCAGTTGCTGGTTCTGCTCACCTCCTTCTGGATTTCACTCTTGAGGGCAGAGATCTTCATTTTCATGTCCTCCAGCTCGTGGTCTGGGAAGGGGTGCACCTGGGGCTGGCCTCGGACTCCTCAGGCGACGGGAACACCAGGTCGGCTAGAGGGATGTACCATTTGCAGTCGTATTGCTGGTGCTTCCTGCAAACAAGCCAGCAGCAGGCGTGAGGCAGAGGGAGCCTGGGTCTCCATGCCTGAACAACAGGACTAGCCAGAAGGGACTCTGGGAACCGGTCACAGGCAGGAAGTACATGCCGGGTAATGGAAGCCGGTGCTCTGGGGCCTCAAACAGCGAGGTGCTGGCCTGGGCCTCACCAGTCTTGAGCCCCGTACAAGCATCCCAGACGCCAGTGCTGTGACCAGAGAGGTTCACATGTGGGGCTCCCGCTCCACTCACCCCCTCCCCTTCTAGCTTGTGGCTTCCATGCTCACCTCCATGACCGGGAGGCGAGAGGTAGACTATTCACACATCACCTGAGTTCATCATTTTAGTAGTTTTTGTGTTTTTTTTTTTAAATTTTTTTTTTTTATTATTTCCCCCAAATATTATTACACCATTTTAGACATATAATTGAAAGATGCTCATGTAGAGTTTTGGTTCTACAGTGTTCCAACACCCATCCCTCCACCCAAACCCATCTCCCATCACCAATGTCCCCACCTCCCTCCCCCTCCCGCACCTCAACCACTTGGCGGGTTCTGTATGTCATTTCTCTCCTCTTTATATCTCCTTCCCACCAAACTTTCCTGCTCTTCGTGGAATGCAGTGCATTAAAAGACATTACTGTTTCACTATTTTTAGTGGATTGCCGCAAAGCGGCCGCACCACCTGGGCTCAAACTGGTTTTGCTCTGTTAATCTGGTCATGAGACAGTTTCCCAGCGTTGGGACAGCGAAAATGGTGGCTAGTGTGATGGGAGTTTTTGTGTTTTGGATCATACTCAGTAAAGCTCAGGGCTTACTCCTTGCCCTGCACTCAGGAATTAGTCCTAGCAGTGCTCAGGGGACCTTATGGGATGCCAGGGATCGAACCGGGTCAGTCGCATGCAAGGCAAGCTCCTTACCCCCTGTACTATTGCTCTGACCCCAGAGTGGCATTTCTTCAACATGTGTCACCTGAGGAGCTGGACTGAGGCGTCTAAGGCCATAGCCAAGTCCAGCAGGAAACTGGCTCCGCTGTTAGTTACTGCCTGCTGAGCACAGGGGACGGAAGGCAGGCCTGTAGGCTCCGGACTGCCGGGCCTGCTCTAGGCCGGTCCCCGACCGGTGCTGGTTCCAGCTAATCACTGCCTCAGCTGAAGCTCAAGCAGACCTTGCTGCCCCACACCGAGGGGATGCAGCTTTGCAGGGCTCATTCTGGTCACCAAGGGCAGTGAGGCTACGGCCTGTCTCCCCTGGTCGGGAGGGCGGTGAATGCTGCACACAGCGTAAGGAAAGCAGGTGGCAGGCTGAGGGAATGATCCTGATGACCCTCCTCTTTGGTGACACAGACCAAGCCCCGGCATGGGGTACAGGGCTGAAAGGAGGGAGGGGCTTGAGTCACAGCAGGGGTCAGAGTTTCCATCTCCCTCAATTTCTAGCTGTAAAGCCTTGGGCCTATAATGTAACTTTCTTAGGGCTTTTTTTTTTTTTTGGGGGATTACACCTGGCAGTGCTTAGGGCTTACTCCTGGCTCTGTGCTCAGGGAGGGGCTCAGCGGACCACACTGTCGTGCCGGGATGAGGCTTAGGCCGGCATGTGCAGGCGACCTCCCGCTGGACTATCACTCTGGCACCTCGTTTAACATTTTTTAATGTTGACAAGGATAATTAATAGCTTCTCTGTGGAGTTACTGGGAAGATCTGAAATGACATATTCAGAGCATTTGGCATGGCAGAAGCGCTCAGTAAGTGGCAGCACGCAAGTCAATGAAGATTCATGTGCTGCAGCTAGCAAAAGACTCAGAGACGTCTATTAAAAAGGAGAAGGCGTGAGTGAATGACGGCACAGCTACCGGCAACATCACGCAGGGGAGTAAAGTGATGATTACGACAATCAGGCAGCAACAGGGAAACTGCTTATGACGTGAAATGGAGAAGCAGAGCTCCAAACGGGGTCTTTGGATTACAAGTAATGGGGGGGAAAAAGCATTAAAGAAACTGGAATGAACTATAGCAGCAGGAGACCGACGTTTATACTTGTATGTGCAGGTCTACGTGTGTGTGTGTGTGTGTTTGTGTTTTCCGTGACACGATTATATCATCTTTATAATTAAAAACAATCTATTTTTAGAAACGGCAAAACAGCAAACTTAAGGAGATGGAGTGATTGTACAGCAGGTGGGCACTTGTTTGTCTTTCAAGCGGCCGACCTGGATTCGATCCCCAGCATCCTCTATGGTCCCCGGAGCACTGCCTGGAATAATTTCTGAATGCAGAGCCAGGAGTAATCCCTGAGCATCATTACCAGGTGTGGCCCTCAAACAAAAACAAATAGCCAACTTGAGTTTATATATAGGTAACATGTTTTCCACATATAAATGCTGTGTTGCGGGAACTCTGGTGGTGTTCGGAGAGCCGGGCAGTGTTGGGGACGGAACCCGGGTCTCCACCAGCACCCTGCTGCTCAGACACATGCCCGGAGCTAATTCTGAAGTTTTTTGTTGCTGTTGTTTGTTTTGGGGTCGTAACTGGTGATGCTCATGGGTTACTCTTGGCTCTGCACTCAGGAATTACTCCTGGCGGTGCTCGGGGGACCATATGGGGTGCTGGGAATCAAACTCAGGTCAGTCACGTGAAAGGCAAAGACTCTCCTTGCTCTACCATCGCTCTGGTTCCTCGTAACTTTTTTTTTTTTTTTTTTTTTTGCTTTTTGGGTCACACCCGGTGACTCTCAGGGGTTACTCCTGGCTCTCCACTCAGGAATTACTCTTGGCAGTGCTCAGGGGACCATATGGGATCCGGGGATCAAACCAGGCCCGGCAAGGGCCAGCCGTGTGCAAGGCAAATGCCCTACCTGCTGGGCTATTGCTCCGGCCCCCTCGTAACTATTTTTAAGGGACACCAAGCACAGGTGGCACCCGGTGAGCTCCAGGCCAGGACCCCGTGCCCTGGCCGCGCACACTCACCCCGCTGATGCCTTCTTCAGCTTTGCACACAGCAGGACGTCTGTAAACAGGAAGACGTGTCGAAGCTTCCGGGAGCTCTCCGACACTTCCACCAGGAAGCCGTCCTTCACCAGCTGCCGGGTCTGAGGGAGATGAGTCACCTGCTCAAAGGCGGGCACCCACAGCCCAGCCTGCACGGGGTCCCATCCAGAGGGGAAGACCTGAGTGCCCGGGGTTGATGACGCCTGACTTGGGGTCACTCAGGCACTGAAGACCCATCCTGCCACTTGCTAGCTGGGACCAACCAAGACGTTCCACATCTTCCCACGCTCTCAATAGTGCCCGCTTGGTGGTGGCGGGCGGGAGGCCCTCTAGTCCAGGACGACTTGGTTCTTCCACCTGGGGTGGAAACAGACCCTGTTCCTTTCCCCTGAAAGCAGGTCTCTGGAACTGATCCAGGCTGCAGCCCAGCCTCAGTTGGCAGAGCTGTTCCTGCTCCTCCAGGTGGACGCTGGGGCCGGAGCAGTGGCTTGAGGGTCGCCGCAGCATCTGCTAAGGGGGCTTGGGAAGGAGATGGAAACTGGGCTCCGTGCAGAGCCCCCAGTCTGCAGCCCCGGGGGCTGTCCTGGCCACTCTCCGCTTTCCTGTGAGCATCCCACACACGTGACACACACATGTGGCATTGGTGAGTGGCCACACTCAGAGCATGTGATGATGGTCACCAGCATGTGTCCAATCATTTCCTGAGATCCCTGGAGTCAGGCAGACGAGGGACACTCCTGGAGTTAGGAACCCAAGCTGGGCACCGCACAGAGGGGCTGCTCTCCTGAAGGGGCAGGTCTCCGTCCCCTGGGGGGTCACTGGGCACCAAAGAGCCCCAGTCTAAGAACGTGGCTCCTACACTTAAAGCTAAGAACCTCCTGCCAGACCTGGGCAGTGTCCAGGCCCCAGTGACCTCCGTGGCCTCCCTGGGTGACTAGGATCAACAGAACACTGCGCTGCATTTAAGCTCTCAGCTGAGAACCTGAAGGCTCTGCTGGGCTTGGGGCTGGAGAGGACCAGGGGCGGGATGCAGGGGGCCGTGAGTGCCTCGAGCAGGGGCGTGTGGGCAGCTCCCTGGGGGGCCTGGGCTCACCTCCCCCTTGGGTCGCGTCGTCCGGCGAGGGTCGATGTCCTCATTGATGCTGGACAGAAAGTTCTGGGAGATGCGAAGGGCGTCCTGCAGCAGCGGGTAGTCGGGGTGGTCCACGGGTGTGTGCTTCAGCAGGTCCTGTGGGACAGGGTGGGGCACTCAGTCCTCACCAAAGAAATTCCTAAGGGGCGCCCAGGGGCCCATACTCTAACCCGGTCATGCCTGGAAAAACCAAACTAGATGTCAGGGAACGAGCTGCAGGCGAGGCGAGGGGAGGCCAGGCGCTCTATCTCTGGAGGGAGGAAGCGCCCTGAGCAGCTGGGAGAGACCCACCCTTGCTTGCCCCCTACCACAGCTGCTCCAAGGACACTGGAAACCAAGAGAGGAGGAGGCAGGAAGTGGCCGCCCCTAGGGAATGTCTGGCCACATGGTAAGTTCAGAAGCTTCGCCCTGTCAGCATGTGGCCAGGCAGGCCCCGTGGTGGTCTAGCTAGAGACCCTCCCCTAACCACCCCATGAGCTCTTACTGGGGACCACAGCGCCTGCCCAGCTCACCCTGACTCTTGCCCTCCGCTCAGGGCTGTCACTTACGTGCAGGACCAGGGGTGCTCCTGGTGACCCGGTCTATGGGCTTGTAGAGCAGAGCTGTGGGGAAGGACAGGCCAGGTGAGGTTCAGGATGCAGCCTCGGAGCCCACAGCGGGCCAAAGGAGCTTCTGCAGCCACGGCAGCTGCCTCCCGCCCACAGCAGGCTGGACTACCACAGCTACCTACCACAGCTGGCCTCTGTATATACATGCAGATACACCATGCTGGCCTCTAGGCCTCCATCTCCCAACTTCTCGGGCTTTGTCCAAGGCTGTCCACCCAAGTCCATCCTGGTCACACCAAGCTCACCCACCACACCCTGCAGTGCTCCAGTGCACTCTGGGTCACACCCAGGAGCTCAGAGGTGGGGAGGAGGCGGCTTTTCAGGGGAGCAGGGGCAGTTCCTGAAAGCTCCTGGCTCCCCTCTGACCCACACAGCCCCCTCAGGTCCATAGGAGACCCCTTGTCATGCCTCAGCCTGAGATGAGTCAGGAGGGGTGGAGCTTGGGGAGTGGCCAGCTCCACTGCTCGGCTCTCAACAAACTGCACCCTGAGATTTCTGCGGTCGCCTCGGGGCTGGGAGCCCTGCAAAGGCAGAGAGAATGCAAGCTGAGCAGGGCCCCCCAGCCGACACCCAGGGGCGCCACATAGAGGGAAGGCGGCAGCTGGTCAACCAGCGAAGCCTCCTGCAGACAGCTGTGCCCTGCCCGACACCTGGACACTGCACTTTGTGGGGTGACAATCTCTATGGGGGAGAAGGTTCTGGGAGGAAGATCCTATGCTAGACTGGGAGTCCCACAGGGCCGGCTCGGCTATAAACCAGACTCTGGAAGCCTTGCTTGGTTCTGGGCACTACCAGAGTGCGCGTATCTAGGGGACAATCTGCCGTGGACACCCCACCGAACACTGCCACTCTGCTCTGTCCACGGTCCCCCTGTGGCTGCCGATTAGAATCAGAGAGAAGGGCTGAAAGGACACAGCTGGGCCGGGCCATGGTTCAAAGGGCTGAGCCTCATGCTTAGTACGAGGGAGGCTGGGATTCGATCCGCTGAGCGCGGTTGGGAGTGACCAAACACCAAAACAAACCCATAAAAAAAGACAGCTGCAGGCCCACCCTCCCCACCTCAGCCATCTCTGCTGGGTGGAACCCAGCGACCAACAGCGCCTTTGCTCATTCTGAGATGCAGTAATGGATGGAAACCACTGCTCTGTGCGACACACTTCCCGACTGAGTCCTCTTTAGCAATTTCTACAGTCCCTCCCCGAGGGCCCTGGGAGCTGGCATGGACACTGGGCTTTGGGTCACCAGGGACACCCCAGAGGGACACAGACTATTAAAGGGACCCATTTGAGACTCAGCCCATCTTCAAGGGATGAACATCGCACCCTGAGAACCCCAGAGAGGCCCATGAAAGCCAGCTGCAGCAGCCACTTCCAAGGTGGGCCCCTTGGAAGCTGATAGTGCGGGTCAGCTCCTGGCCAGCCCTCGCCCGGGAGAGCAGCTTCAGACTCAGCAGGGAGAGCCGCTTGCGCACACACACGGTGGGTTGGATTTCAGAGGGTTACTAATCTCTCACTGAGGCTATGGTGAGTCCTGCAGCCTCAGCCTCGGGGCCCAGTGTGGGGAGGAGAGCGGGGAGGGGAAGGGGGAAAGTGAGGCTCAAGGGGGAGGGAAGAGCACCTAACCCCAACCCAGTGTTCACGCTCCCCACGGCAGCTGCCCCTCTGGGCTCCTCTCGCCTGTCCGCGGCCTTCACAGGCCAGCTGACTTCTCCCCACCCCCCACCTCTTCATCACAGTTTCTGCTCCTGGGACACACACTATTCCCAAGACGTAGGGCTCTTCCCTTCCTCCAGGAAGCCTTCCCTGACCAGGACTTTTGCAAACAACACCCACAGTGCCCGAAAGTGAGAACATGGGCAACATCTTCGCAACAGATGCGAAGGACGTCTAGGGCGTCCGCGTCCAGACACCCTTCGCATCTCTTCTACTTTGCTGGGTGTTGACTCTGCAACGGCGGCATTGGGCTAAAGCGCTTTCATGAATTCTTTTTCTTTGGGGGGGGCAGGTTTGGTTGGGGCCACACCTAGCAGTTTGCTCAGGTCTTATTCCTGGCTCTGTGCTCAGGAGTCACTGCTAGCAGGGCTCAGGGGGCCCTATGGGATGCCGAGACTGAACCCAGGTTGGCCATGTGCAAGGCAAATGCCCTCCCCCTGTACTATATCACTCCCGCACATGTGGATTTTCTCTTGATGGAGGCAGGCGAGCAGTTATCACTCAGTCCTGTTCTACAGATTAGCGAGCCCTCCAAGGCACAGAGAAGCCAGGGGGCTTGGCGCCAGCTGTGTTCTGATCTCAGTGCCCCCCACCCCTACCCTGAGGCCCTCCTCATCCACAGGGACGTGCACTCTCCAAAGCTCAGTGAGTTCCGGGAGCAGCCTGGACAGACCCACCAAGGTGTGGGGGGCGCTGGCCTCTGCTCTGCCCAGGTGAGCCCCTCGGCAGGTGCCCAGTCCCCGTGTCTTCTCTCTGCACTCCTCCCCAAGAGCATCTGTAGAGTGGGCAGCTGGCAAATAACACTCGAGGCAGGCAACGATGGCGCGAGCCCCATGTCCCGGGGACCCTGACACCAGCATCCACCCCGCGGTCAGCACCACGCTCCCTGCCCCGAGCTGTCACGCGGACCAAGGGAACCCTGCTCTGCACGGCCACTGACCCGGAACTGCCTTTCATGGAGGGGAGGGGATGCAAAGGGCACGTTTCCTTCCCAGGGAACAGAGTTGACACTCCACAGAAGTTAGTCAGAAAACAAACAAACCAAACCAGCACGTTCCCCTCTGGTCTTCAATCAGGCCCGGTTCCAGGGCAGTTCCGTCCCGAACCCAGTTGCTCAGTCCGGGCCAAGGGCTGGGACACAGGACAGTGCTGGCTTCCTGCCTGAGCGGTGGCTGCTGTTCCTCCAGCCGAGCCGCTATGCCAGGCGCTGGGTGGGGTCGCTTGGGGAGGTAATTCAGGGAGGGGTCCTCCACACAGGGGAGGGGTGCATGCTGAGCCAGCACAGAGGCCCCTGGAAGGCACTTGGGAGACCTTGAGATCTCTCAAAAGCCAGAGTGACAAGGAAGGTGCTTGCAGGAGGGAGAGGAAAGGCCACCAGGGGCTGCCTGCCAGGGGACACACATCCCTGGGTCCCCCAGCCCCGCCCATCCTGCCGGTGGCAGCTGGGTCAAGTCCAGGGCACTTCTAGCAGCTTCCCAGCACCTCTCGGCTTGGTCCGCTCCCGCCTGGGCAGAGCATGAGCTCCCTGGAGAGCTGCTGTCCCGGGACATTCTGGCGGACGGAGCAAATGGCCTGTGACCTTCACCAAGCCGCGCCTGCCACCCCCCTCTCCCACCAGCACCCGGCCCAGCTTCCCTGCCCAGACCCACGACCTCCTGGGGCCCCCTGGAGTGGAGCAGTCCTCCAGCCCTAGCCACGCCCCCAGCCTAATCGGCAGCCTGACAGGAGCGAGCAAGGCACAGACGCATGTGCGCGCCCAGAACACAATACCCCGCAGCTCAGCCATCCTCACGCTCAGCTCCCGAGACAAAGAAACTCCCCAACTTCTCCCTCTAGCTGGGCCCCCAGCTTAGCACAGCTGTCCAGACACTGGGTCTCACTCTGTTGGACCCTGCCCACCCTCAGGACCCCAGAGTGGCCATGCCAGCAGGTGCAGTCTGGCCACTGGCCCCCATGGTCTCCCCAGGAAGTTGCCCACTGCCTCTGCAAGCCAGGCCACCCATTTCCCACCCATCCTTCCTCGGAGTGCCCGGTCCCCTCTAGCCAGGCCCTGCCACTCCAAAAGCCACCCTTAGACTTCAAGTCCAGACTCAGGGGGCAGGGAGGAAGGAGGCCAGCAGACCCGGACACTTGCCTTCCTCCCTTCTCTGAAAGTCCCCAAACCTGAACCCCACATTTAAACCCACGGTGGGGACAGTCCCTTGCAGAGGAAAGACCCACCCCTCCCTGGAGAGAAGGGTCCCAGGTTACCGTAGGTGCAGTTACAGCAGAAGCGAATGATAAGGAGGATTTCCATGGCCGCCTCCGTCCCCCTGGCAGGAGCGCGTGGCCATCGCTCCGGGCTCTCACCAGCAGCCCGGCCCCTGGCCACCTTGCCTTGCCTTGCCTGCTGCAGGCCTCCAGAACCAAGTGCCCGCACCCGCCCGCCGCCGCTAGTGAGAGCTCCGCCAGCCAGGGGGAGGGAGGCGCGTGGAGAGGCGGGAGGAGGGGCGGTGGAGGGGGGGAGAGCCGCCTGCTGGCATGTAGAGGAAGAGCACGTTTGTGGCTGGCCAGCTGCCTGGGGCCCCTCGTGCTCACAGGCCGCATCCAGAGAGCAGACAAAGGAAGGTGACTGTCGCAGCCCCTCCCAAAGTACCTTCCATGGTGACTGACGTGTGGCTGTCCTTGGAGTCCTTGGGGCCTTTCACTTTGAGCTCCTGCCAAACAGAGGAGATGCGTCAGGCCCTGTCCTGTCCGCCCACCCTGCCCCCTCTGTGCCCCCAAGTCTTGGGCCTGGCAGGGAGGAGGGTTCTGAAGCTCAGGGTACAATTATGAGTAGTCAGACAAAGAGCAGCAGGTTGGGCCTCCCTCCACCCCCTCCAGCTCCCAGAGCTCCGTGAGGCCAGCACCGGATAGAGGCTGAAGGCTGGGGCGAGAGATCCCAGAGAGGGTGTGATCACGGGGTTCCTCAGATCAAGCCTGAAAACCGCTTCTGGGCACTCTGAGGGTTGGGCAGAGAAAGGCGGCCCTCCTGCATGTCCCGGCCAAGCGTCCCAACTGGCTAGCGGCGTGCTACTCCCTGCACGCATCAGCACAGGGCACAGAATTGCGCACAGGAGGCCCTTGGGGGCACAAGTCCTTGAAATAAGGGAATGGGGGTCCCCACTTCCTTAAGCGGGGACAGGGGAAGCAGGTGGGGGACACAGGATAGCCTGAGCCTTAGGGCCTGTTCATATGGGTTTTTATGGGGGGGACCCCTAGCCAGTGTGGGACACAGAGGAAGCTACACTTGTCCGTGGACAGCGGACAGCAGACTGCGGACACTGGCCTGTAACTGGAGCTGTAACACAATCCCCCTAGGAGGGCTGAGTGCAGGAGGGAGTCTGCAGTGGGGATGCTGGAGGGAGGAAGGGGAAGGTGAGGTCAAGGTCAGGCCCCAGTTGAGCCTTGAGAGCACCCCACTTCCCCTTTTGCCTCAGGCCAGTTAAACAGGAAAGTCCCTCCCCCCAAATGAGCCTGGAACTTGGGGCGGTGGTGGGGAGGGGGTTATCAGGCCTCCCTGGCCTGTGTCTCCTCTGGCTGGGCTCTGATTTCCCAGTTTTACAAGCGGGGCTCCACATGCCTCCTCCAGGGCTGCCCAGACGTATGAGATGGGAGCTGCCAGAGGGTCTAATTGCAGTAATTAAGTGGCAGTGCCAGCAGGAAGCAACAGCATCAGCACATGAATCAGGGTGAGAAGCCACTTGGCAGACGGCCAGGGGGGCTTGGCAGGTGGCTCAGAGGAGGGCAGAGAAGAGGACATCAGCCAGGCTCCGTGGAGTCCCCCACCCACCTCCAGCTCTGACAGACCCCCCCACTCACCCCAGGCAGTCCAACAGAACCACTGGGGACGGGGCGGGGGCTCCGCTGCTCTCTTGAGGGCAAACACTGACTCTGGTCCCGTGGCTCCACCCTCATGGGGGGCTTCACCCCTCACTCCACCCCTCAAACTGACCCCAGAGTTTGGGGAGAAGAAACGGTCCAGCTGCTCTGTGTGCTGGGGCTCCAGGGCGGCTGGGCCACGCTTCTAGCCTGTCTGTGCCGGCCGCTTGTGCTGCCCTCAGCGCTGTGACTGGAGAGTACGACCCATAACCGAGAAATTCCACCAAGACAACCCTGCCCTCATCAACCTTGTGGGGTTCAGGGCTGAGAAGGGAAAGCAAAGGGCCGGGGGCGGGGCTGTGAGGCAGGACTTCCCAAAAGGAAACTCCATCCCCAAACGGGCTCCCTCTAATCACAGCTGAGGGCTGGGTGGCCCTGAACCACCTGGCTGGCAGCCTGAGGCATTACAGACTTTCTTTTTTTTTGCTTTTTGGATCACACCCGGCAATGCTCAGGGGTTACTCCGGGCTCTGCACTCAGGAATTACTCCTGGCAGTGCTCGAAGGACCATATGGGATGCCGGGATTCAAACTGGGTCGGTGCGTGCAAGGCAAACGCCCTACCCGCTGTGCTATCGCTTCGCCCCTTTAGAGACAATTTTGGCTAAAGGGGTCACCACAGGGCTGCGCCTCCAGGAGCCACTTCCAGGACAGAACCATCCAGAGACAGCAAGGCCACCTCTGCTTTGTGGGGGAGCCTAGAGGGATGGCGGCAGCGGGGACAGATGTCAGCCAGAGGGGCTGAGACGGCCAGGATCTTAAAGATCACCTACCCAGGCTTCCTCACACACTCCTGAGCATAAAGTTGTCTGGGAAGGGCCAGGGAGACGGCGCAGGGAGCCGGTGCAGGAACCCCTGGTTCAATCCCCAGCATCACGTGCTCGCCCCAAGCCCTGGGCCAGTATCTTCTGAGCACCACCCCAAAACAAAAGCAAACAATAACAAAGAATTTAAGGGGGACTGAACTAAGCCCCTGGGGCTGGGGAGGGAGCCCTGGGGCAGAGCAGGTACTTCTGAAGCTCTGGGCTAATCCCCAGCACCACACAAAGTCAAATAATAAAAAAAATAAAGAGGGGCGGTGGAGGGACAGCACAGTGGGTAGGGCGTTTGCCTTGCATGCAGCCGACCTGGATTCGATCCTCTGCATCCCATATGGTCCCCTGAGCACCGCCAGGAGTAACCCCTGGACCCCCAAATAAACAAAAAAATAAAGATGTTAGGGCACCTGTATCCCAAATCTCCTCAGCTGAAATTCCAGGAAAGGCCCCCACAGATCTGCATTTATTATTATTATTATTATTATTATTATTAATTAGCTATTTTGGGTCACACAGGGCAATGCTCAGGGGTTACTCTTGGCTCTGCACTCAGGAATTACTCCTGGAGGTACTTGGGGGCCATACAGGATGCTGGGAATCCAACCTGGTTTGGCCGTATGCAAGGCAAACGCCCTTGCTATAGATCCGGCCCCTGCATTTTATTTCAAATATTTCTCCCCAGGGCCACACGCAGCCATGCTGGGGATGGAGTAAGGAAGGACACTGCTAGCCCACCTGAGTAACATCCCTGGCCCAAGACCTAATAGCAGGAGGGGGCAAGGGTCCCCGCACTTCAGCCATATCTGGCCGTGCTTAGGGTTATTCTTGCTCTGCACTCAGGCCTTACTTTTGGTGGGGTTCAGGGAACGGAATGCTGGGAACTGAACATGGGTGGGCCACATGCAAGGCAAGCACCCTACCCACTGTACTCTGAATTTTTAAGCAGATTCCCAGTTTTTTTTTTTTTTTTTTGCTTTTTGGGTGACACCTGGCGGCCGGGGGTTACTCCTGGCTCTGCACTCAGGAATTACTCCTGGCAGTGCTCAGGGGACCATATGGGATGCCGGGATCGAACCCAGGCTGGCATATGCCGGCCACGTGCAAAGGCAAATGCCCTACCCGCTTTGCTATCGCCTCCAGCCCCCTTTGTTTTGTTTTTTGGCCACACTCGGCAATGCTCAGAGCTTACTCCCTGCAGTTCTCAGGGACCATATGGGATGTTGGAGATTAAACCCAGGTTGTCCGAGTGCAAGACAAGTTTCCTCCCCACCCTCTGGCCCCTTCCCTGGGTGGTTCTTACAGGAAAATTGAGAAGAACTGAAGGAATCCCAACCGCGTTCCAGAGAAGAGGAAACAAAGCTGAAGGAAGGAGCCGAGCCTAGGAGAGTGGGTCGGGCACTTGCCTAGCACATAACTGACCCGGGTTTGATCCCCGGCAGCACTACGGTCCCCTGGGTGGGAAGTGCTCCCTGAGCACTGCAGAGTGTGGCCCCACCCCAAAGCAGCCACAAAAGCGAAGGGAGGACAGGGTCTCCCTGAAGCCCGTGGTGGGAGCACTGTCTTTTCCTCTTTATTTCTGTCTTTTCTGTGCCTTACTCTCAACTAAAGCAATAACAAAAGCAAACAAAGTGATATTCTTATGTTAAGAGAGAAAATGTCAAGTGCAAGTAAGCAAATGTCAGGCTAAGTGTTGTTCCCATCAGGAAAAGTGGTTCCAAAGGCAGGAAGGGCTGGGAGCGGCCCCCAGGCCCTGGCCCGGGAGGTGTCGGGAGCGCCCACCTCTGAGATCTTCTGGAACTGGTTGTTGGACTGGCTGCACTTCTCAGCTGTCTCCAGAGCGACCTTGTAGTTATCCACAAACGCTTTGTACACACCAAGCTGGCTGGCCTGCAGGGGGAAAGAAGAGTGAGGGCAGGCAGGGGATGGGGAGAGAGGATTAATGAATGGATGCAAGGAAAGCCCAGCACCCCGCACCCCTCCCAGGTGCTCACAACCCCTAACTCGGCTCCAAAGGGCTGGCTGGGGTGGAGGCAGGAGGGGCCCTACTACAGCATCCCTTTGAACTGGGCAGTTTCCATGGAAACCGGCTCAGCCAATCTCTGAGGTTACTAAAGGGGGTGTTGGGGGATGGGAGCAGGGCAGGGCCTTTTGTTGGCACGCCAGAAATTCAACTCATCACAGTGCTGAGCTATGTTTAGCACCAGCGAGGTCTCCCAGGGATTGAAGCCTCACACCTCCTTCACAGCCTGGCCGGAGCGTGTGGGGTGCAGCATTCAAGGGTGCAGTCCCCGTCCTGCCTCCCTCAGCCTCCCACAGGCTGCATGTCTGTCTGAACACAGCAGCATTTCCAGGATTTGATGGCAAAATAAGCCTCAGCTCCCCTGGGAGTCAACGCCATATGCCTCCTCTAAAAAGGGAGAAACTGAGACTCTTGAATTCAACCCCTCAGATATTCACGGACACTTTCTCTGGGCCTTGCATATGCGTTTTCTCTTAAGGGAGAAAAGGGTGGAAATTCTAATTAAAACCATGAGATACTGTTTTATACCCATCCATCTGCCTAACATTTAAAAAGTCTAATGATATTAAGTACTGGCAAGAATGCGGGGGAGGTGGGCCCTGGGGAGAGACCACCGAGGGCTGAGCATGTGCTCTGCATGCAGGTGGCCTGGGCTCATATCCCCTCCTCTCTAAGCACCACTGGTCACGACTCAAAAAAAAAAAAAAAACCAAAAATCAACTGATCAGGGGCCGGAGCGATAGCCCAGCGGGTAGGGCGTTTGCCTTCACGTGCCAGCCTATGCCGGCCCCGGGGTTCGATCCCGGCATCCCATATGGTCCCCTGAGCACCGCCAGGAGTAATTCCTGAGTGCAGAGCCAGGAGTAACCCCTGAGCATTGCCGGGTGTGACCCCAAAGAAAAAAAGCAAAAAAAAAAATCAACTGATCAATAAATAAAATAAAAAGGAAGGGCGAAGAATTGGCCATTTTAAGAGTCTTCAGGGGTTGATGGGGTGAGGTGCACAAGGGAGAGTAAACTGTTGACAATGAGTTGTCAAACCCCCTTTCTACATTCAGAGCCCAGAACTCTGCTGGCCCATGCTGGGCTACTAACTGCCCAAGTACTACCCACCTCAAAGGCATCTCCTCTTATACATTCTCCTTTTTATATCTTTCTAGAAGTAAAAGGAATATAATGAGCTTGATTTTTTTTCCTTTTTGGGTCACACCGGCAATGCTCAGGGGTTACTCCTGGCTCTGCACTCAGGAATTACTCCTGGCGGTGCTCGGGGGACCATATGGGATGCCGGGGATAGAACCTGGGCCGGCTGTGTGCAAGGCAAGTGCCCTACCCGCTGTACTGTTGCTCCAGCCCCTGAGCTTGATTTTTAAATATTAATTGTTAAATGATAATGTTTTGGGCTAAATAGAATATATTTAAATTTTTATTGCCTTTGGGGGAGCATGAGGGCCCAGGACTACTCCTGAAGGCTGCAAGGACCCATGTGAGGCCAGAGGTCAAGCCAGCGCCCTGCACATGCTTGTCATGCACTCACCCACTCGCGCTCATCTCTTGACCCAGTGAACTATATATATGCATATATGTGTATATGTGTATATGTGTGTGTGTGTGTGTGTGTGTGTGTGTGTGTGTGTGTGTGTATTTTCTTTTTGGGTCACACCCG
This sequence comes from Cryptotis parvus, assembly GCA_021461705.1. Taxonomy (NCBI): domain Eukaryota; kingdom Metazoa; phylum Chordata; class Mammalia; order Eulipotyphla; family Soricidae; genus Cryptotis; species Cryptotis parvus. Next base: position 83,317 of record JAJIBD010005706.1, read on the forward strand.
CGATGATCAGTGGTTACTTATGGCTCTGCACTCAGGAATTACTCCCTGGCAGTGCTCAGGGGACCACATGGGATGTTGGGGATAGAACCCGGTCGGCCTCGTGCAAGGCAAATGCCCTACCCGCTGGACTATTGCTCGGTCTCAGTGAACTATACTTTTAACATGAATTGTTGCTATTTATTTAGTTTTTAGCCACAGTCAGCTGAGCTCAGGGGTCACTTCTGACTTTGGGCTTGGCGTCCACATGTGCTGAGGGGTGTAAGGGTTAGAAGCAGAGAGTAAGAGCTTCATACATTCTGTGCTGTTTATCTCTCTGCCCTCTTGCTATTTAATTTTTTTTGCCACACCTCAGAGGTACTCAGGGCTTATTCCAGGCTCTGTGCTCAGGGATCACTTCCGGCAGGGTTTAGGAGTTCATATGGGGTGCCAGGAATCAAACCTGGGTTGGCTATGTGCAGAGAGCGCCTTAATCACAGTACTGCCTCTCCATCCTCTGTTGGTTACTTTTGTGCTTAGAACTACAAATGCTAGGAACTGAAGATGAGTCATGTGGTACATTAGGGCTTCTAATGTTAAAAGAGAAAGGAAAGTGTGTCTCTGGAGGATCTACGTAAGCACACAGGTGAGAGGAGGGCTTTATTCATGCCCCCATTCGGGAAATCGTGAGAATCTGCTCATCAGCAGGAACCATGAGGCCCTGAAACTAAACAAACGAGAACTATCTGGAGGCCCAGTGACACAAAATTTCAAAACGAGTAAATTAATTATTAATTATGAACTGGTGGTTAATCACAAAATATAAATATACATGAGGGCCGGGCGATAGTACTGTGGATAGGGCACCTGCCTTGCATGTGGCTGACTTGAGTTCAATGCCCAGCATCCCATATGCTCCCCGAGCACAGCCAGGAGCACAAAGCCAGGCATGAGCCCAAACCATGCGCACACACGCACCCCACGCCGCATGCGCACCCACACACCATAGATAATATAAAATGCTTTGAACAGTTGTTTTTTTTTTATGCTTTTTGGATCACACCCGGCAATGCTCAGGAGTTACTCCTGGCTCTGCACTCGGGAATTACTCCTGGCAGTGCTCAGGGGACCATATGGGATACCGGGGATTGAACCCAGGTCGGCTGCATGCAAGGCAAACGCTCTACCTGCTGGACTATTGCTCTGGCCCCATGAACAGTTTTTTTTAATTAAGTATTTTATTATACCACTGTGAGATATACAATTATAAAGATATACAATTACAAAGTTCATATTTGGGTTTTGGTCATACAGTGTTCCAGCACCCATCCCTCCACCAGTGCCCATCTCCCACCGCCAACTACACGGTTCCCTCCCCCTCCCCCAGCCCGCCTCCATGGCAGGTTCTTTATTTCTTTCCCTTTCTCTCTCTTTCTCTTTTCCTTCCCTACAGACTATGGATTACAGAACATACATTAAAGGGTTGTCATGTGTATCTTTTTGCCTGTATTTAATGCTCAGTTCTAGGTTGGTATTAGTACCCTCGACAATTGTTAGCACACTGCTCCATTTTTTGTCTTACCTAGCCTCTGACTCCCACATGTTTATGATAATTTCCACCTTTCACAAGACCTCCTGATACAAGGTCATGTTTCACTTGACCTTGGATATTGGTATCATAATGTATACATATATATTTATGTCATGCAAATAAATGCAGTCATTCTGTATCTGTCTCTCTCCTTCTGGCTAATTTCACTCAACATAATCTTCTCCATGTCCATCCATTTATAGGCAAATTTTATAACTTCATTTTTCCTAACAGCTGCATAGTATTCCATTGAGTAGATGTACCAAAGCTTCTTTATCCAGTCATCGATTCTAGGGCACTCTGGTTGTTTCCAGATTCTGGCTATTGTGAATAATGCTGCTATGAACATAAAAGTAGGGATGGTGTTTCCGCTGCCTATTTTTGGCTTCCCAGAGTAGATTCCCAGGAGTGGTACGGCTGGGTCAAATGGGAGTTCAATTTCTAGTCTTTGGAGGAATGTCCATATTGTTTCCCAGAAAGGCTGTACCAGCCGGCATTCCCACCAACAATGGATGAGTGTCCCCTTTTCCCCACATCCACGCCCAGCACTTGTTGTTCTTGCTCTTTTGAATATGTGCCAGTCTCTGTGGTGTAAAGTGGTATCTCATTGTTGTTTTGATTTGCATCTCTCTGATGATTAGTGATGATGAGCATTTTTTCATGTTTTTTGGCCATTCAAATTTCTTCCTTGTTGAAGTTTCTGTTCATTTCTTCTCCCCATTTTTTGATGGGGTTGTTTGTTTTCTTCTTGTAAAGTTCTACCAGTGCCTGTTATATCCTGGATATTAACCCCTTATCAGATGGGTATTGGGTGAATATTCTTTCCCATTCTGTGGACTGCCTTTGTATCTTAGTCACTGTTTCTTTTGAGGTGCAGAAGCTTTTGAGTTTCATGTAGTCCCATATATTTATCTTTTCTTCTAGTTGCTTTTTAGTGATGTTTCACCTTTGTAGATGCCTTTAGCTTCAATGTAGTGGAGGGTTTTTCCTATATTTTCTTCAATGTACTTTATGGATTCAAGTCTGATATTGAGATCTTTAATCCATTTTGATCTGATTTTTGTGCGTGTGTTAGACACAGGTCCAAATTCATTTGTTTACATGTTGCTGCCCAGTTTTCCCAACACCACTGTTGAAGAGGCTTTCCTTACTCCATTTTGGACTCTTTGCACCTTTATCAAAGATTAAATGATCATGTGTTTGAGGTTGGGTGTCAGGATACTCAATTCTATTCCATAGGTCCACAGGTCTGAACAGTTGTTTTTATATGTTTATTTATCCCAGTACCAGCAGAATAAAACACTCAAGTTCCTTCTATCCAATGTCAGAGTATTTGCATATAACCTAGGTAACCTTCCCATGTGCTTTAAATTTTTCCTAGATTTACTTACAGTGCCTGATATGATGAAAATGCCATGTAAATAGTTGTTTGACTATACTGTGTAGGGAATAAGAGGAGAAATAAAACCAAGCATGTTCAGGACGGATGTCGCCATCATAGGCCTAACTACAAGGTTTGATCTGAGAATGGCTGAAAGCTCGGCACTCATGAGTACAGAGTAACGGATAACGCCGTGCCATAAAACACGCAGACGTGTTCTGAAATTCAACATGCAGCCTGCTGGGGCCAGTAGCTGCTCCTAGGCTGAGCTGGGGGGCAAGAGAAGGTCTGACTACCGGCATGCAGGGTGTCGTAGGTGCTGAATCGGGAGTGAGTGTCTCGAACCATTCTGCTTACTGCAGAACCCTGAGGATCCTTGGGGACTTCCCCACAGAGGTGCGGGGGAAGGATCTGAATTCCCCTAGGGCAGAGACGGACCCCTGAGGAAGGTGGTGGGGTGTGGATGGGCACAGGAGAACCGGAAAGGAAACAAGAACCAGGATGACTGTGGGGAAGCCTGGGCCAGCACAGAGCCTGAGTGATCAGCCTTGGACGGGCAGAGCTGGGGTCCCTTTCCAGGGGAGAGCCCACCCCGTGAGGCACCTGGCAGAGCCGGCCTGGGCACTGCCCTCCCCACAGTGCACCCTTGTCAGGGCCGGCCTGCCAGGGTTATTAACTGGGAAATGGAGGTTGCCTGGAAACAGCAGCTTGGCACTGGGGTGATCTCATAAAGCAAACAACAGAGATGCTAATTCCCTTCTCTGGGTAATGGATAATCAAATACCCAGAGACCAGCTGAAAGGAAACTGCCTCCAGATGCCTGGCCGCCCCACTCCACCCCGGCTGGCCCCGGAACCCAGCCGGCAGCCTTGGGGCCTTCCACAAGAACCTGGGACGAGGGGCAGTCAGTTCATGACGAGGCCCTCTCGGAGCGGAGACCAGAATGGGGAACCCCAGGGACTGACTACAGCGTCCACAGGACAAAGGAGGACCCTCTTTCACTACGGTCTTGGCCCCCCATCTGCTCTCTTCACCTGTCCTGAGGGCTAAGAGGGGCTCCTGGGACCAAGCCAGAGTGCTGGCTGCCGCCGCCAGGGGCTGCTCACTGCGCTGGCTGGGGGCAAGTGCTCTGGCTCTATCCGGACCCAAGCATGGCCTTTCCTCGCTGTACATAACACCCCTGGAGCGCCGCCTCCTAACGCACACTTTTCAGGTCTTAACTCACTTAGTCTTTCCAGCAATTCGATTCACAGGTCTTAACTCAGTCTTCACAGCAATCCAATTCACAACAATCCAATGAGGGAGATGTTACTGCTCTCATTTTTCACAGTCACACAGAGGTTGGGTAAGTGATCCAAAGTCACAGGCTTAATCTCCGGCAAAACTGGGATTCTTACAGAGGCAATGTGGCTCTGGAAGCTGCTACCCTTAACTCAGCTCTCTCGGGACACAGACCTCGTGATGTCCCTCAATGCCCATCCCAGCTATCCCTTGTTCCCATGGCCAACATCATGGCACATCTACCACATGCCTACTCACCCGTCTATGCACTCAACACCCATCCAGCCACATACCCATACATGCATCCACCCACCCACTGATCACTGACACACACATCCTTCCACCTGATGACTTACCCACTAACCCAGCCACTGACCCACACAACTATCATCTATCTACCCACCCATCCATCCATCTGTCCATCCACCCATGTACTGTGCAATGGGAGGCTTCAGAAGTCTGATGAGGAAGAAAATGCAGACTATCCTATGTCTTAGGGTTGGGGGAGACAGTGGCAGTTATAAGTATCCAAAGAGGGAATAAGCAAAGCGACAGCATTTAATGAGCTGTGAGAGACCTCCCCAGGGACATCAACTCTAAGCTGGGAATTGATCCGCGGAAGCCAGGTAAGACAGCGAAGGACATTTCAACAAGTGCAGGGAGGTCAAGAGAGCCTGCTGTATTTGCTGCGGATGTCAGCTGCTTGCTGGGAACGGAGGGCAAGCTGGCAGCAGCCAGAGGCCAGCACATCTGAAGAGTTGCCTTAGCCATTCCTCAGGGTTTGGCCCTTAGCCCCGGGGCAACGGGGAGCCTCTGAAGGGGCTAAAGCCGAGGAGAAACATGCGTGGGGAGTTTAGAAAGCTTCCTGCTGCTGCGAGGCGGGGAGGAGCCCAAAGGGCAGCATATGGAGAGGGAGGAGAGACAGGTCAGGAGATGGGCAGAGGAGGCTGGGGTCCAGGATGGCGGCTGTGGGATGAAGGTGAGCATGAAAGAAGCGGACTCCAGGGTAAACATTAGTGACCTCAAGGCTGGGGATGAAGGCCCAGGGGACAGTAGGTGACGGGCTGTGGAAACTGCAGTGGGTCAGCTACTTTCTGAACCACCTGAGAGGGAGGCATGGAGCTTAGAACTCGGAAGCGACACTATTAAAAATTCAAAGTTGAGGGCTGGGGAGAGTGTTTGCCTTGCACACAGCGGGCCCAGGTTCCATCCCGGTATCCCATATGGTCTGAGCACCACCAGGAGTAATTCCTGAGTGCAGAGCTAGGAGTAACCCCTGAGCAACGCTGGGTGTGACTCAAAAATCCAGAAAAAAAAAGTCAAGTTGTGGGGCCGGAGAGACAGTACAGTAAGTAGGGTTCTTGCTTGCTTGTGGCTGACCCATGAGCTCTCTCGTTTTTTTTTTTTTGTTTGTTTTTTGCTTTTTTGGGTCACACCTGGCAATGCTCAGGGGTTACTCCTGGCTCTGCACTCATGAATTAATCCTGGCGGTGCTCGGGACCATATGGGATGCCGCAGATCAAACCCGGGCCAGCATGGGCCGGCCGTGCAAGGCAAATGCCTTACCCGCTGGGCTATTGCTCCGGCCCCTATGATCTCTCTTGTACAAGGCCTGGGTCCAATTCCAATTTTGTAGGGGAGGTACAACCCCTCCCCACACAAACAATAACTTCTCTGAGCTTGGAGAGGACAAAGGTCAAGTCCAAGGGAATGGCAGACAGCGGCAGGACCCGCTGAGATGAAGGGAGAAGGAAGAGCCAAGGACTTCAGACAGCACGTGCCGATCTGGACACGGTGAGGCAGGCCCAAGAGCGCCCAAACCAGAGCTGTCTGGCAGGGAAGCGGAGGGGTCACAACTGGGGGAAAGAGAGGAGAGGCCCTGCGTTCCCTCCGTTAGCATCCTAAGGGCAGCGGCTCTGCTGGGCTAGCAGAAGTGGGGGGGCGTACAGACAGAGTGAGGAGGCGGGTAGCAGGGGCCGCTGGGCACCATTCCCAGCTAGCTTCAGTCTCACCCCTCACCGGCCCCTCCCTCAGCAGAGGGCTGCGTCCCAGGGACCCCGCAGAACTGGGGTCCAGGGCATGGTCTCTTCCTGACTCTGAGGGCATAGAGGCAACACAGGGAGCCAACTGGACACACAGCTTCGTCAGCTGAGGGAACGAGGATCTTCGTTCTAGCCCTGGACACCCACCCCCAGCCCCAGTCCCAGCATCCTCAGAGCTCTGGAGGGTCCTGTGAGAGTGGAGGGTGGCAATGGAGGAGCCACAGGGCGGAGCCAGGCTGCCAGGCCAGCTCCTCTCAAGCCGGCCCCCACCGCAAACAGACTCACCAGCTTCTGGAAGAGGTGGCCCATGGTGACCTGGCTGTCCCACTGCTGCACCTTGGGGCACAGGTTGTCATAGAACTCCTTGTGGATCTCATAGATGTCCTGGATCTTGTAGAAGATGGTCTCGATCTGCTGGATGGTGAGCACAGGCTGGGAGGTGGTGGCCGTGGCCTTCAGGGGCTTCATAGGCTGAGAGACGGAGGAAAGAAGGGCAGGGGGTGAGCCACACAACCGGAGTGTCAGAGTCGGGCACCGCAGCCCTTCCAGCCCCCGAGCCCCACCCAGACAAGGCTCCGAGAGCAAGACGCCTGGACTGTAGTGTGTGCCCAGGCACTGCCCTCACAGACCAGCCTGGGTTCAGTGGCGGCCCCTCGACACACTCCACTGACCCCACTGGACGTCATGTGGGCGTAACAGGACGCAACATCTGTCTTCGTGACAGCACGCGCCTCGGAGCCAGGAGCCCCCTGCCACCATATGTGGACAGAAATCTGAGCTGGACACCCCAGCCCTGAGCTATTTCCTCCAAGACACAGCAGCAGGCGAGAACTTGCAGGTGGTGTCTCAGAGATCAGACCAGCCTCTCCTGTGCTGATGTTCCAGTGCCAGCCTGAAAGCGGGCGCACAGGTAGGCAGCACCTGGAGCCACAGACCTCCTGCCCCGCCTGTCAGAACCATCTTTTGCACCAAGTGTGGGCTGTCGCAGTGGACTCTTTGAAGGCTGACACAGAGATACCACCTATTAGTCATCTCTGCTTGTCTACATCAGGCCCTGGAGCCTGCAAATGGAGGGGAGGGGAGACCCCAGCACAGGCGGTGCCCCAACACTGGCTGGGAGCTGATGCTGTCCTCTGAAAGCCCCACAGAGGACAGTGGGGTGAGGGGCGAGGGCGCTTTCTGCAGTGGGACCGCTGCTTTCCAAATGTCCTGGATTTGTGGATTATGGAATCCAGAAGAGAGACACTATTACAAATTCAAAGTAGAGGGTGCCGAGTGATAGTCCAGCGGATGGGCATTTGCCTTGCAGGTGACAGACCTGGGCTCGATCCCGGCATCCCATATGGTCCCCGAGCACCGCCAGGAGTAATTTCTGAGTGCAGAGCCAGGAGTAACCCCTGAGCATTGCCGGGTGTGACCCCAAAAATAAAAAAAATGTTGAGAGCCAGAGCAACAGTACAGCAGGCAGGGTGCTTGCCTTGCATACGGCTGACCCTAGTTCAATTCCCTGCATTCCACGTGGTCCCCCGAGTCCCACCAGGAGTGATCCATGAGCTCAGAGTCAGGAGTAAATCCTGAGCACTTCAAGAGTGGTCCAGGAACAAACAACAAGAACACCTCAAGGTTCGAAGAACAGAAAGACTAAAGCACCTTTGGCTGAGACCCTCGCTGGGTCCCCTGGAGGTCCACTTACAGTCCCCACACTCCCCACCCCTCCAGAGGGTCTGGAACCTGCCATAGTGCAGGCCAGGGGAGTAGGGCCCGTCTGCCTGACAGCAAAGCCCTGCACAATCTGGGTGCACGTGGGCCTGGCCCGAATTCTGCCACCAGATAGCTGAAGGCTAGTTGAGGAGACAGTTCTCAGGGCTGGAACCCGTGCCTGGCACGCGTGAGGGGCCGAGCTGGACCCCAGGCACAATATGGCCCCACTGAGCACCACTGGGGAGCCCCACGCCCCAAGCAGGGAGCACAGGAGCTTCCCACAGCCTTGTTTGTGACGCCGGGATAACATTCCCTCCTCAGAACACCAGAACACTTCATCTGTGTGGCGTCTAGGATGTGTCTGGCACGGAGAGGGGAATCAATAAAGGTTTGAAGAAACCGTTATCACTATTCACAAAGAACTCCAAGGAGCTAAGGTGTGGCCAGACGCTGGCACTAACTCATCCATGAGTCTCGCCCCTCCCTCCCCTGCAAGGCTAACGAGAGGCCCAAATCAGGGGGTGGGCTGGTGCAGCCGGCTCCGAGGAAGGGAGCTGCCGGAATCAGAAGCAGGGACACTATTCCAGGCAGTTTCCTCAGCGCCAGCCCCTGGGCTGGAACAGGCGGGGAGAAACCAGCGTGCCCGCTGGCAGGACCAGGGTGGCACGGGAGAGAGCAGGCGGGGGTGGGCAGGCATGCCAGGAACGAAGCTCTGAATCCTGTGCCAGGGTACAGGCATTCCAGGAGGGGGTTTAAGCAGGAGACTGATTTTCCAATTTTCTTTTCGGAAGATTATATGACTCACGATCACGGCTCTGGGACTTACTTGGTTACCATGGGCCAAGACAAAGGAACCGAGCAGACAGGGCGAGATGGGAGTGACTTACCGCAGGGTGCGAAGGGCCCCACAGAGGGGATGGCGGGAACGGGTGTGGAAGGGGGAGACAGGCTGGGAGAGCCGGAGCAGGGTGGAAAGGAGCGGGCGGCCACACTCACGGGGCAGGGCTGAGCGGGGACCACAGTCAGGACAGAGTCCCAGAACCGGTCAATCCTTTTTATTTATTTAATTAATTAATTAATTATTTTTTTTTTTGCTTTTTTGGTCACACCCGGCAATGCTCAGGGGTTACTCCTGGCTCTGCACTCAGGAATCACTCCTGGCAAAGCTCAGGGGACCATATGGGATGCCGGGGATCGAACCCAGGTCGACCGTGTGCAAGGCAAACACCCTACAGGCTGGACTATCGCTCCGGCCCCAGAACCAGTTAATTCTTGTCTCTGCTTTTTGCCGTGGGCACTGAGGTAGGAGCACAGCCAACAGAGAGGGGACAGTGGCCGGGTCCACGGCCCGTGCAGGGACAGACACACAGCTCTCTTCCTGCTCAACTTCCCACTCGGTCCCCGAAAGGGGAAGACAAGGCCGTGCAGCGGTGGCAGGTCACGGGGGGCAGGGCCTGTGCTTGGCGGCAGGAAGTTCTCACGACAAGGTCAGGACCTCTGGTTCCCCCTGACTTCACCCAGGGCAGGCCAGTGCTGGGTGCCTGTCCCCGACTGGCCACAGACCCTGGTGCTTAGACCCTGGAAGTCTGGAGACTGACAAACCAACACCCAGCTCCGATCTGCATCTGCCACTCTCCACAGGCCCACCACCTGCTGCCCCAAAGCCGGACACCAGCTGTCCATCTCGCCACAGAAGCCTGCTGCAGCGGCCAAACCGCCCTGGGCTCTCTGCAATCAGGGGAGGCCAGATTTTTACAGAGGATCCTTAAGTGACCTCAGGGTCACCCCGGTTCTCAGGAAGAAAGGCCTGGGCGGTTCTGAGCCATTTGTCTGCTCGGTGTCCCGAGCAACCTGCCTTTCGAAACACGGGAAAGGAATCCACCCACTTCCTCCACCTCCCATTCCAGAGGGCCGAAGCTTTCTCCCAGCTCGCGAGTCCTCTGGGGAACCAGGAGGAAGGACCCGTCGCAGATGTTCTAGATAGAGACGCTGAGACAAGCGACCGCAGGCACACAGCCAGACACCGAGGGCCAGTCAGGGCCAGGCAAAGGAGAGAAGAATCACGGGCACTTGAGGTGAGGCTAATTACAGCTTTAGGACTACCTAGGTTCCATCTCCCTTTCTCCTGCCCCCACCTCAGCCCCAGGCTCCAGACCCTCCACTTGTAATCGGAGCCACCCAGGAACCTGGAGGATTCCACATTACCACACTCTGCCGGGCTGGCGAGCCAGGGGCCAGGACCGAGGCCTTTGGGAGTCCCTGTCTGAGGCAGTGCACACAGTCTTGGGGACACTCACCCAGCATCTGTGCATCAGGAAGTGTTAAGCTGAGAACCGGGCCACACACAAGGGGCCCCAAGCTCTGGGAATGGGGGGTGGGGTGCTGAGAAGCTGGGGGCGTGGTGGGAGGAGCAAGCAGGACCCGGGATTTTGTGATTTTGTTTTCCTTTAAACACCCTCGTCAGATCACAGCCTGGTCCCTCTCAGCCAGCGAGGGGAAGAGGGGAAGGACAGACTCCTTATCTCCAGGCTTATGATCTGAGGCGCCACCCCCAGGCCTACTAGCCATAGACCAGGCCTTCTAGCTCCCCTTTCTAGGAGTGTGTGGGGTGCAGGGAGGCGGGGCCTGCCTTGGATCACTTCAGTACTGGGTCCCCACGTCATAGTCGATGCCTCTGGGCTCAGAGAAAGCTGCTAGTAAGGGCTGTCAGTGCATTAGTCTTAGTCCAGTGGGGAGGGCGTTTGCCTTGCACGAGGCCCACCTGTGTTTGGTCCCCAGCATCCCATATGGTCCCCTGAGCACTGCCAGGAGTAATTCCTGAGTGCAGAGCCAGGAGTATCCCCTGAGCATCACTGGTGTGACCAAAAAAAAAAAAAAAAAACTGCCAGGGAGGAGTGTGTTTGCTCTACAAATCAGTTACCTGTACAGGACAAAGAGAAACTCACATAGGCCCAATGATAGATGAGAAACCTAGCTGCAATCTAGTGCAGCACCTGAGAGGGCCAGAGATGTCCCCTCCCTCGGGAAAGGGGGCACTGACTGACATCAGGGGACAGGCCCGAACCTGCCTCTCCTCCCAGCACGGAACCAGCTCCTCCTCGGCGAGGTTCACGAGAGCTTTGGGCCAGATTCGCACACTCAGTGCTCACACTGTCCCCGGAAGGATGGGGGGTGCCCCGCAGGCAGACGCAGACAGCAAAGCAGAAAAGGTGGCGAGTCGGTGGGTCGAGTGAGCGAGCCGCCCAGTGGCGCGAGCCGCTTCCTCTGAGCTCCTGCCACACGGCCTCTGCAGTCGTTCCGCCTACGCCCTGAGTGTGGCCCAGCAGCTCAGTTTCTGTTTCACGTGTGTCTGACTAACCACTTGCTTGATCAGCCTCCTTCCTTCCTTCTATCACTACTTAAGTGCCTGAGCACCCAAAGGGATCACGGGGTCTTCGCAACCCCAGGAAGGAAAGGTCCTGCCACGGTTTCTTATCTTCGGATTCACAAACAAAAACTCATGACTTTATGCTGACTTGCCCAAAGGCCAGAGGTTTTAAATCCACATTACATGTGAGAAACAGCATGGGGGCTGGAGTGACGGTACAGCTGGGAGGGTGTTTGCTATGCAGGCGGCCCATCTGGGTTCAATCCCGGCATCCCTTTTGGTCCCTTGAGCACCGCCAGGAGTAATTCCTGAGTGCAGAGTAACCCCTGAGCATTGCCAGGTGTGACCCAAAAAGCAAAAAAAAGAAAGGAATGGCGTGGACAAGAACACGTCTCCATGCATACCCACATGTACACCAATCCAACACGCTACAACCAAGCCCCTGTTGCTTTTAAGAAACAGGGGCCTGGGGCCGGAGCGATAGCCCAGCGGGAGGGCGTTTGCCTTGCACACGGCCGGCCCAAGTCGGTCCGGGTTCGATCCCTGGCATCCCATATGGTCCCCGAGCACCGCCAGGAGTAATTCCTGAGTGCAGAGCCAGGAGAAACCCCTGAGCATTGCCGGGTGTGACCCAAAAAAAAGCAAAAAAAAAAAAAAAAAGAAACAGGGGCCAGGTAGACAGCATTAAGGGCTAGAGCAGATGCTTTGCAGGTGAGAGCCCTGGTTCCATCCTGACGTCACACCTGGTTCCTCCACCCGAGCAGTCCCCAGCATGAGTGTGGCCCAAGACAACTTGTATCACTTGTCTTCCCATTGATCATCGATTTGGTCGAGCGGGCACCAGTAACATCTCCATACATCCTGTCACATGCTAGTAGAGCCCAAGGGCATCTGCTCGTTCCAGGAACATGAAGAGCCTCAAACCATTCCATCAGGTCGAAAACATTTCCAGTACAGCAGGTAGAGCATTTGCCTTGCAAGTGGCCAACCATGGTTTGATCCCTGGTAACCCGTAGGATTCCCCCAAGCCCCTCCACCACGAGTGATCCATAAGCACAGCCAGGAGTAATCCCTGAGCACTGGGTTTGGCCCATAAACAGAAATCACTTCAAGGGGACGGAGCAATAGTACAGTGGGTAAAGGGGTTTGCCTTGCACTTGGACAACCTGGGTTTGATCTTAGCATCCCGTCTGGTCTCCTGAGCCTGCCAGGGGTGATCCCCGAGTTCAGAGCCAGAAATAAGCCTTGAGCACCAATAGATGTGGCTCAAAACCAAACAAACAAAACCCCCAAACCAAAAAACATTTCAAGAAACAATACTTCTTCTTTTACTTCTTCTTTTTTTTTTTTTTTTTTTTTTGGCTTTTTTGGGTCACACCTGGCGATGCTCAGAGGTTACTCCTGTTTCTGCACTCAGGAATTACTCTTGGACGGGCCGGAGCGATAGCCCAGCGGATAGGGCGTTTGCCTTGCACGCGGGCCGGCCTGTGCCGGCCCGGGTTCGATCCCCAGCGTCCCATATGGTCCCCGCGCACCGCCAGGAGTAATTCCTGAGTGCAGAGCCAGGAGAAACCCCTGAGCATCGCCGGGTGTGACCCAAAAAAGCAAAAAAAAAAAAAAAAAAAAATTACTCTTGGCAGTACTCATGGGACCATATGGGATGCCGGGGACCGAACCCAAGTTGGCTTTGCAAGGCAAATGCCCTACAAGCTATACTATCACGCCAGCCCCTTCTTACTGTATTTTCTTTTTCATCATTTCTAAGTTCTGGTTCAGCCGACTGTGCTGATTTTACAACTTGCAAATAGTTTGAAAACAGTGCCATAAATGGATTAGTAACAGCAGTCAAGCCTCGCTCTAGTTTCTGATCCCAGGCAGGAATCTACATGCCGTATTGTCCCTCATATGAAAACATGACAGGGCGTACCACCAACTCCTGATGAGCCAGCACAAACAGTCCACACGTGGCGATGTATTGTACACTCAGACAGTTACTCCCAGAGCAACAAATGCCAGGTGTCCTGGGACACTGGGTGACAGCTTCTCAGAGCGCAGCAAGAACATAAGCATTTCATGATCCTTGTGAGAAAGACTTTCTACTCATCTACATGCCCGATTCCTCATTCTTCTGATACCGTCCTATGTCAGACTATGCAACACCCAAGGGAGAGAATTTTACACGCTAGAATCACTCTGCATAATATCCAGACACATTTAATAAGCACTTTCTTCAAAGGCAAAAATACCTTACATTTGTGCAGTACTTTTATGTTTGGAAAACATTTTAACGCTCCCCCTCCTGGGCCAAATCTCTCGATGAAGCCTCTGTCTCGAGAGGAAACTGAGGCATCTTTGCAAGGCCTGGGGCTGGACCTACGTTGGTAGAGTAATGGCCCCTCTTAGAACTACACAGAGACCTTCCACCCACGGGCCCCATTCTGGAGTCTCGGAGGGTCACTCTTCCCAGCAGGAAGCAAACCTGGTCAAGACATGACACAGGTTTCACCTAGACGCCAGTAGACATGCTTGGGGCACAGTGCACTCCCCGCCTGCACAGAGCACTGAGGCCAGTGAGTAATGCCGGCCCAGTCATGAGTGAGGGGAGGTTTGCCAGGTAGGGCCCTGGCTATGCTGTGGCCCGTGCCCTGATCAGAGCAGGTAAGAGAGAGCTGGGGCTCAGAAACACGAGGTCACTCTGGCAATGAGCATGGCTGCCCAGTGCTGTGAGCACAGCAAAATTACAGGCTCATCCCATGGCAAAGGAATGGTCCTTTGCTTCTCCAACTCCTAAAGCCCTTCCAGAGAGTGACACTGTGCCCAGGAGCTAAGAACCCCAGGTGGCGGACTCACCAGCAGCAAGGCCTCCAGCTGGTTAATGTAGATCTCTTCACTGGCCAGAAACCCCGAGAGCACCAGCTTCCTCATCTCCAGGCCCTTCCCAGCGTCCACCTGTAAGAGCAAACCAAAGTCAGAGCTGATAAGGGAGGAGGCGAAAAACCCAGGGTTGGGCTGACAGCCAGTCGGCTGCCAATTTCATCTTCTTCAGCTAATACTTTTCTAACAATATTTTTAATTCAATCACCATAAGACAAAGCTGTTCGTGATTGGGTTTCGGTCATACAGTGTCCCAACACCCAGCCCTCCACCAGTGCGCATTTCCCAGCACTAATGTCCCCCAATGTCCCTAATACGAATTATTTCATAGGGGATTAAAGACAGATAAATTTACCCCAGAAGCTTTGGACAATAGAGAAATGTCAAAGGAAAAACAGCTGGGCAGGGGCCGGAGCGACAGTCCAGCGGGGAGGGTGTTTGCCTTGCACGTGGCCGATCCCGGTTCGATCCCCAGCATCCCATATAGTCCCCCCAAGCACCGACAGAAGTAATTCCTGAGCAAAGAGCCAGGAGTAACCCCTGAGTGTCGCCAGGTGTGACCCAAAAAGCAAAAAGAAAAAGAGAAAAGAAAAACAGCTGGGAAAACTCCCCCTGCCAACATCTTGAGGCTTTTCTTGCCCACCTTTGCTCCTATGATTTGGTATCTTTCCACTCCAACCTATTTAATCTTTGTTTTCGTTATTGTTTGTTGTTGTTCTGTATTTGGGGACCACACCTGGCTGTGCTCAAGGCCTAGTCCCAGCTCTCTACTGAGGGATCAGTAGATCCTGAGGGTGCCGAGAACCGACCTTATGTGGTGCCAGGGATCAAACCCAAGTCTGCCAAGCACCTCACATGCTGTACTCTGCAATCCCCAAAGTGGAAACAGATTGTTTTTTTGTTTGGGGCTGCAATGGTGGTGGCTCAGGATATCATATGTGGTGCAGGGACTGAACCTGGGTTGGCTACATGCGAGGCCAGCACTCCTTACCTGCTGTGCTATCTCTCTAGCCTCTTATCCAGGCTTTTAATAGAGGACAAGAGAACACAGGCTCTGGCCTCATTTGGGGGCCATCAAGGACACGGCCAAAACGCAACAAGGCACAGCTCAACGGGCGTGGGGTTGGGGGAGACAGTCCAAAAAGGGAAGTAAGTCATGTCAAGAAAGCGCCTATGAGTTAGGATGGCACCGCGGGGCCACGACATGGCCAGAGGAAGCAGCGCAGTGGCTGAGAGGACGAGAGAAGCTGGACTGGAAAGGACGGGAGCCCCCACCGAGACCATCCAGCTGTCTGCACCTCATGGAACCCTCATGGAGCGTCTGGGGCTCGGTCCCACCACAGGACCTGCCTGTGGGGTCCTGCCCCCGCAACACCTCCACATCCACGTGTAAGGAACAGGCACCAACTAGCTCCTATGGCTGCTGCAGAATTTCTGCTTCTCTACGGGATCCTGCCTCAGTGGACCTATAATGCCCATTCACTGCAGCTGGACCAGAGCAAGTGCTGGAAAGGCGCACGTCCTCCTGACTGCCCCAATGCGTGAGTCTTCCTAGGCTCACTAGTGGGCTCCCTGTCCTCTCGCCTTCCTGCACCCCCCCCATGCCCATCCCACACTGGGCACCCCCAGCCCTTCACAGCGGTGGCCGTGTTCTTGCTGGTCTCTTGCAAGTCTCCTTCCTTCCACTCCGCCCTCCTTGCCTGTGTGGCCGTGGCTCACGACATCCCACATGGCTGCCTGATTCTTCTGGCTCGTTTCTTCCCCCCTCCTCTCTCCCATCCACACCCACGCCGCCACGTGCACCTGAAGCTGCTCAAGGACGTCCTACCCTACCACAGAATGGGACCGTCTAGGAATTCAACCAGGTTATTGGCTGCTTATCTATGTGTCCTACAAACGTTTACAGAACTCCCGAAGGTACAACGGGAAATCCGTAAGCGCTCTTCTAGTGAGAAAGACATCACAGAGCACTACGATACAAAGTAAAATGAACTTGGGCCGAGAGAGCACTGCAGGGAGGCACATACCCTGCAAGCAGCAGACCGGGCTGATCCCAGCACCACACATCCCCCTGAGCACTGCCAGGAGGGGAGCCCTCGCCACTGCGGGTATGGCCCCCAATTCAGGGCACAGCAAAGCACACACAAGGTCCAGACTTCCGTCCCAAGCACCATACAACCAAGCCCAGGACCAACACCAGATGAAGCCCACCCCCAATAAAGAAATCAATATAAAGGTGAGGACAATTGTGATACAGGGCCCAGCTTATCTTCATTTCAGCGGTCTTCAGTGCCCTTTCGGACCCTTCCAATCCCCAGTCACCAGCGCTCTGTCTTCCCAACACGCCAGGAGTGTTATAGTCTCTGAACTTTGGTTCTTTTCTGTTTGATATGTTTTGGGGCCACACCCAGCAGTGATCAGGGGTTACTCCTGGCTTTTCACTCATGAATTGCTCCTGGCTAAGCTTGGGGATCATATGGGATGCAGGGATAGAACCCATGTCAGCCAGGCACAAGGCAAGCACCCTACCCATTGTACCATCTCTCTGGCCCTACCATCTTACAGTCAGGAGATCGGCTGCTCTCCACCAGCTGTCCACCTGCCCAACATGCTCGGGAAAAGAAGTGTCCACCTTTCCCCCATGGAGGGACTGAATCACCGCCTATCAGTGACCCACTTAGCAGATTTGTGCTGGAGGCCTCTGAAATGTTTATCTGATGGCTGGCAAGACAGAAGCACAGCCTCCTGAAAAGGATGCCCAGGTCCATCCCCCTGAAATGTAGGACACGTTACCGTACATGGTAAAAAGGGACTGCAGGAGGGACAGTTAGGATTACCAGACAGGAGATTTGCCTGACGGATCGAGGAGGAGATGGGTCACCAGGCAGTGGCAGGGCCCAGTAGGAGAAGGGAAGTCAAAGGATCACAGTGGTAACATGACCACCAATGGGGACAGGGACAGGCGGCAGAGACTGACGGCGATGTGGCAAAACGCTCCTCGGCCAGCTCCGACAGCAGAGGACGGGGCCACGAGTCAAGGAATACAGGGATGCTAGAAATGGTAGGGAAAGGATTCTTTCCTCTAGATTTTTTTTTTTTTTGCTTTTGCGGTTTACTCCTTACTCCTAATCCAGCTTATTCAGGGGTTACTCCTGGCTCTGCACTCAGGAATTATTCCTGGCAGTGTTTGGGGGTTCATATGGGATGCCGGGATCGAACCTAGGTCAACCTTGTGCAAGGCAAACGCCCTCCCTGCTGTGCTATCGCTCTGCCCCCCTTTTCTCCTTTTTACCCTTTTTTTTTTTTTTTTGCTTTTTGGCTCACACCCAGCAATGCTCAGGGGTTACTCCTGGCTCTGCACTCAGGAATTACTCCTGGCAGTGCTCACGGGGACCATATGGGATGCCGAGGATCGAACCCCGGGTCGGCCGTGTGCAAGGCAAACACCCTACCCGCTGGACTATCGCTCTGGCCCCAACCCTCTAGAATTTCTATAAGGAACGCGCCCTGCTGATCCTTTCCAAATTGAAGATTATAATTTTGTGCTATGTTAGGACGATAAACATAATTTTGTGCTATAACATTTTGTGCAATGTTAGTGCCGTGATTTGCTTCAGGAGTGCTAGCAAACCAGTATGGGTGCCAAGCTTTAGGAAAGGAGGGCAGAAATTATTTATTGATGGTGTCACGGGTACCAGGCACTGTTCTAAGCTCTTTCCACAGATTAACTCACTGGAATCCCACAGTCTGGAAGGTGTTACTGCACCCCCTCCCTCCAGAGCCTGGAGCTGCCTGGGGTTGGGGCACTGCCAGCGGGCAGCTCCCTCCCTGGAACCAGATCCCAGCTGGAGCCATAACCCCAGACTTGGCTCCAGCTCAGGGCCCTGATGGCCACCTGCACATCGCATAAACCAGCTGCCTCCAAGTGGAGAAACAGACCCTGACCTCCATCGGGCCAGTGTCGCCTGCTGACCCTTCACCTGGACGCCACTGCCCTCCAGTCCCCTGCCAGTCATGGATTTGCCCGAGGACCTGGCAAATACCTGTTACAGGAAGTTGCCTGGATAACACCTGTGAACTTACTGCAGAGCTGGCCGGACGAGCCCTGGGGAAAGATTTGAGGTTTTACGGCTCCCTCGGAGTCCCCTTGACTTTAGCGTGATCCTTTCAACTACAGATGGCCTCCCCTCCCCCCCACACACCATCTCAGAGCCCAGAGAACCCAATCTGTATTTGGGAGGGTGGTGGGCCCTTAGACACACAAAGCACACTGTCTCACTCAGCTGCGTGCCCGGCCTTCAGAATTCTATCTTGAAATGCTCCAAAAGGTACTGGAACCATAGGGCCGGAGTGATAGTCCAGCGGGTTTGCCTTGCACGCCGCGACACAGGTTCAATCCCGGCATCTCATATGGTCCCCTGAGCACCGCCAGGAGTAATTCCTGAGTGCAGAGCCAGGCGTAACCCCTGAGCATCGCCGGGTGTGACTAAGAAAAAAAAGGTACTAAAGTGCGCCCCAGAGTCCCTTTACTGGACATACGCTGTCAAGGTCTGGGGAGAGGCAGTCGGGAGGAGACAGGGTGATGAATTCCGTGGATCTAAGGGAGGGAGGCCCGTTGCTTGGTTACCAACACCCTCTCCCCCTTTCCTTTGCTCCCCTCTGACCCCACATGCTCCTGCTTTAGAATTATCTGGAAATTCACAACTGTTTGCTCAGTCCTTGTAGGGGCCCTTATCGCATCAAGCTGGGTCCCTTCACACACTGACTCATCATGTCCCACTCTGTGCCTGCACCGGAACTCAAAGACAGGGGAGACCATCTCAGCCCCCTGTGTCCATATACTTCAAATCCACAGAACAAGATCTCCAAAGCGTTCAGGGGCGCCCACAGCCAGTGCCACGCTCCTTGCAGGCTCCCCAACACAGGAAGGCAGTTTTCTGAAAAAGAGTCTTCACTTCCTCTCTCAGCATAACTTACGAAACAGGCGTGGGGCTCATTCAGCTCCTCACGTCACAGGGTCTGCTGGGCCAACAGTATCAGCACCAGGTCCCCGAATCCACGGGGGTCAGGTCACTCTGAGAGGGATGGTACCTCCAAGCAGGGCTTAGCTAGCTCTGGTCTAGTTATTCTGCAGAGTTCAGAGTTAAATAAAGTCTCCAAAGGTTTGAGTCTGGGCTAAGCCAAGATACAATCTCTACATGAATCTCGATCTCCTCCAAGACAGCAGCGGGGATAGAAGAAGCAGGGCCAGCTGCTGCTCAAAGCTGGAGCCAAGAGACTCCGCAGACAGCAGTGTTCAGCTGACCGGCCACCGCAGTGTGCGAAAAAGCTCCAGCAGGATCTGCTCAGAGAAGCTCCACTGGGGCAAAGGCACGCCCAGGCCGAGCACCAACCTCACGCCAGCCGGCTCATTTCTGAGCACAGACAACCCAGGAACACACGGCCACTACCTCCTCTCCCGGCACTCGGGGCAGGATGGCCTCGGCTCCCTTCACAAGACCCCGGGGGTTCGGCAGACGGTGCTGACTTCAGGGGTCCGTGCTCCACCTCTGTGGTTTTGTCATACATGCCCCCGCCCCGCACTGTCATTTCCTTAGTATGTGCTTGACAATGAGCCTCTTTTCATTTTTTGCTTTTTTTGGGGGTGACACTTGGCTATACTCAAGGGTCACTCCTGAGGGTAGTCAAAGAACCCTGCAGTGCCGGGCCCAAACCCCAGGCCTTCTGCAGCGAAATACCCGCTCCGGACTATAGAGCATCGCCTGGCCCTACAACTAGATTTTCATGTTTGTTTTGGGAGCACACTCGGTTGTGCTCTGGGTTTCCTCCAGGCTCTGCGCTACGGGATGGCCCCCTGACGGGGACCAGGGGGCCGTATGGGGTGCTGAGAGATCGGGTCCGGGTCGGTCACAGAGCAAACTTGCTGAGCAAGCACCCTACACACTGTATTATCTCTCCAGCCCCTACAAGTAAGTTTTCGAGGTCTTACTCCAAGCATGTCTGAAATCATAGAGGAGAGGTACACAAGTTCTATTTTTTCCCTGATGCGTGTTAACATACTAAAGTTCAAAACACGAGGCTGGAGCAACAGTACAGTGGGTAGGTAGGGGCGTTTGCTTTGCTTGCAGCCAACCAGGGTTCGAGCCCCGTCATCCCAGGTGGTCCCCTGAGCACCTCTAGGAGTAATTCCTGAGCGCAGAGCCAGGGAGTAACCCCTGAGCATCGCTGAGTGTGACCCTCCCCATCAAAATAAACAAATAAATAAATAAAGTTCAAAACCAAGTGCCACCTAACACGGCTCTCAAGTCATCACATTTGTGGCGACACCTCAGCAAACAAGCAGGGGTTCCAGGTGGTTCGTTCTAAGAAGAGACCAGGGCAGGTGAAGCCGAAACACAGGTGCTCCAGACAAGCTAATAAACCTGGCACAGAGTAACACCTGCAGGGTTCATCTGCATCACAAAAGGATTTTTATTTCTGACAGTGAGTTCCTTTAAATAGACACTTTTATTCAGCAAAGCCCCTATCAGCCCTACCTACTTTTAAATAGAACTGCATGAAAGACTTTTGGAAAGCATACACTACTTTACAGATGGGAGGTAATGTCGCTATGAGTCTGCACCATCCTTCGCTTAGACATCACTGGCTCCTCAAAAGGGAGTCGGGGTTGGAAGACACTCCAGTACCAGCTCGTGAGAGCACCACGGCCACCTTCACGTCTGCCTCCCAGGAAGATGAAGCAGCTTGGAAATTACCTTGAAAACAGGATTGATTTATAGACCAGGCACTTGGGCACACGCTCAGGAAACACAACTGCTGTTTAAGGTAAGTACCCCTGAAGCAAAGTAATAGCAGAGAAAGCTGCCTTGGAATCTGACCAGCTGCCAGGAACATTTACTTAGCACGTCGCAGGATGCCAAGGCAGTGGACAGTCCGGGACAGCTCAGCCTCCAGAAAGGCCCCTGGACCACACGTGCACCCACCCACATAGCCGGTCCAGCCCTGACTCGATGTGAACGGGCACCTCCTCCTGTACTCCCGGGCCTTTTAGGAGAATGCGTCTCATGGCCCCGACGAACTTCTTTATATTCCAACTCCCGTGCGCTTGCTCTCTTGTCCTGCTCTTGAATCTTCATGAAAGAACCTTGCTGCCCTGTTCCTCTCTCCTTCCCAGAGCGTGCATGGTGTTTGCTGAATCAATAAACACTGCCAGTCCACCTCTCTGCAGCCACCCGCTTCTCTTCCTCCTCCACAGACCTTAAGTCTGCCCCCTCGAGGGAGAGTCTCCCCGTGCGGGAGGCCAAAACAGGGCTGCAGGAATCCAGCAACATTCCTAGAAAAGCCCCCTTGCCACGAGCTCAGAACAAACCCAGGACACCAAGGTGGTAAGGCAGCAGGGAAGGTGGGAACTCAGGAAGAGCTGGGACTAGCTGACTTTCCAGAAGCGACTTGAGTTGGGCTTTTTAGAACACCTCTGAGATGGGACCTAGTTGGGGTGGGGGGCTGGTCCCATGGGAACCTCCTCACCCCCAAATTCATCAAGCACCTGCCATGCACCAAGCGTCGAACTGTGTCTGTCCAGCAGTGGTGATGGCATGGCCCCTGCCCTCAGGACACACCAGAGGAGGTGAAAATTTCTGGTGTTCTGAGCAGAACACAGCGTGGGCTAAGACCCAGGACGAAGCTTCCAGAATCAGGGCAGAGCCACAGAGAGGGCCGGGCGGTTTCTCATAGATACATAGATGCCACGCACACACCCACACACCGCAGCTCCTACCTCCCAACCGGTAGGAGACTTTGTGAGTCTGGCAGGGCCCAAAAAGCAGCGAGAGCCTCGTGGGCCCGGTGAGACTACATGACTTGGGGCCAGGACTCTGAGCCACTTGGGGGCATGCCAGCTGCGCCAGCCTCCAGCTACTGCTCCACCCAGACTCCACGCTCAGCTCCGTGGGTCTGCAGTCTATTTTTACCCCATTAGCGCCTCCTCAGGACCGGTACAGCGTGAGGGGGCAGGGCTGCCGGGATGCAGGGTCTCAGGGGAGGAGCAACTTGGTGACTGCCCCTGACCACAGCCTGCTCTGGACTCCTCTCCTGGGGAAGTGGCCGTTGCAGCCTGTGGGCTCTGCTCGCACACGGGGTGGGGGCTTACTCCAAGTGTACACCAGCAGTGAGGCCAGCAAGAGGCTGAGGTCAGAGCCCCGGGAAGAGGGTCGCCAGGGAAGGAAGAAGTGGGATGCAGGCGTCAGGCAGCTCAGGCAGCCTGAGGGTGTTTGAAGGGGCTCGGTGTCCCCACTCTCCTCCTGCTCTACTTTTAGGCAACTTCTAGGGCAGCGGGTATGTGTGTGTGTGTGTGGGGGGAGGGTTTGCCAGCGCCCACCTTGGGACGACAGAGTTCATCACAGGGCTGCAGGCTCAAATGGTTCCGGAACCCTGGAGGGGCTGGTCCACCTCTCCTACCAGGAGCCTCGGTGGCCTCGGCTCCCCGCCCCCTCCCCAGCTGAGATTCACGCGGTCCTTCCTCACTCTCCAGCTAGGAGGCGGCCCCCTGGGCTCCAACTTCAGGAGAGCACTTAGCCCCGCTGTTGCCATGGAAACAATGAATTATTGCCTCCCGGTTCAAGTCAGCCAGCTCCCCGGGGCCGCAGGCTCCCACCACGCCGTGCCCACCGGGTGACTCATGTCCCTGCCCGTGAGAGAGCGAGCCCTGGGCAGGCACAGCTGGCCTGGGACGAGCCGGCAGCCACTCCCCCGGGCCAGCTGGTGCAAGGGCCCGCCGCCACCTCTCCCCCCTACCTCCACCCCACCCACCCCGTCTCGCGGCGCCCCCTGCGCGAGGGTCTCTGCCCGCACGGCCCCCTCCCCGCCCGGCATCCAGGGCGTGTCACAGTCCCACCTTCACGGCCACCAAGAAGGGGGACCCTGAGCCGGGGCTGGTCGGGGTTCCCAGCTCGCACTCCTCCAGGAGAAACACATCTTCATCCTCCAGCACCTTGTCCAGAAAGCCTATGGCCTCCTCTTCCTCCTCCATGGCAGCGGGCGGCGGAGGGCAAACAGGAAGCAGGGGGCCGCTCCCGGGCGGGGAGGGCGCGCCAGGCAGGCCTATACCCGCACGCCGGCCTCCCCGAGCGCGGGCCTGGCCCCGGGCCCCGGGCTCGCCAGGAAACGCTCCATGCGGGCCCCTCGCCGGCGCCGCCTCCCAGCCCGCCGCGCGTCCCCACCCCGAGAAAGGGGAAGCGGCTGCTCGCGGGCGGCCCCACCGGCCTCCTCGGCCGCCGCTCATGGGGACTGCGCCTCCTCGGCCGCCGCCGCGAGCTCCGGGCGGAGACTGGAGCAGCGGACGCCCGGCGGGCAGGAGGAGGCGCCCCCTGCGGCCCGGGCGCAGGCGGGGCCCCGCGCCTCCTCGGCCGCCGCCGCCCCCGAAGTCCGCCCTTGCAGGACTCGCGTCGGCCGTGCAGACAGGAAATGCGCGCCAGGACGGGCGAGGTGGAGCCGATCCCTGTGCGGTCACCGGGCTGGCGGAGGCGCGTGGAGCGCGGAGGAGGGGCCAGGAGGCCGGGCGCAGGGGGTCGGCACCCAGCCACGCCGCCTTATTTACAGCCCCGAGACCCGGAGAGCCAGCCGCAGGGGGAGGAGCTGCCGCCGCCCACCACAACCTCCAGGCCACCCGACCCGGTCCCCTGGGGTGGGATGGGGGGTTCAGCCCTAGCCCCCTTCTCACCTCCAACACCTTGACGGAGCGACTCCAGGGGCCTGGTAAGAAAGCGCCTGCTCCAGCCTCATAGCGCGGGGTGCAGAGGCGGCTGCAGCCAGCACAAGCCCTGGTAGACGGCCAGGGCCCCCCCCAAGCCCCCTCGCACACCCCCGGGCGCCCTATGTTCCTAGGCCAGCCCTGACCCCGAGGTGTGCATCCACGGAGATGTACTCCCAGGAAGGGAGTTAGGGGCAGCACCCCACAGAAGTGGTCACACAACACCAGCTTGGCAACTGCAGAGCGTTTGGAGGTGCAGGTGACATCGGTGAAGTGAACCCCCGTATTACTGGGTGCAGTGAAGAAATGCCACTTGTCTCCGGGGAGGATTTCCAGCAGCCCCATCTCAATATTCCAGAGAAGCCAGGACCCAGCTTCTTCCGCGGCGAAATCTCTCAGCGTGCAAAGGAGGACAGATGCGTTTCATTAAGCAGCAGGCATGGCGCTGCAAAGTGAGCCCCTCACTGCTGAACTGGGCCCAGAAACACGGCTGCTGGGAACATGGGAGCTAGTGGGGTGTTGTCCCAGAGTGTCCCCCTTTCCCACTGCCTCATTGGAGCTCCTGGGAGTCAAATTCAGATTCACAACCCCTCCCCCCACAACTCATCGATGACTCAAACCTGAGTACTTGGTGCCAGCAACCAGGCAGACGAAGTAAAAAATGGGATTTTGGAGGAGAGACGGTGAGTCCCAAGGCCTGAGCCTCACTTGAGCAAATCCCTAGTCTGCCCAACACCCCGCCTCTGGCCCTGGGCTTATCCCTCCCAGCCCCGCAGTCTTCCAGAAGCTCCCAGCTCTAGCCTCTCGCTCCCTGAGGTCAGCCACTGTGTCTTTTGGAGACACGACTCTGCGTGGCCCAGCCTGTGCCCGTTCCAGCTTCTTTGCCATGTGCCACATCCTGGCAGGTAGCAAGTGTGAGGAGCGTGGAGGGTGAAGCAGGAGGGAAAAGGACAATGGAGGTTCCTTCTTATCCCAACCTGCCTGGCTCCTGTCCCAGGTCTGTGGAAGCTCTGAGCTTGTGATGGGGCTCCTGGCTTTCCTGTCAGAGCAGGCGTCTGGGACCTGTCGTCACTGGGCTGAGCCACCTGGGGTCTCAGGGGCAGAGGGACCCTAACCAGGCATCTCCTTGCCAGGACCCAGGGGCACTCCCCGTGCCACACCCACCCTCTCCTTGGGCCCTGGTTTTCCCCTGTCCTGCCCAGCTGAGCTATAAATAGACCGGGCACATCTGAAGGGCCCTTTTCAGCCGCAATTCCTCATTTGGTTTGGGTGGGAGTGGCTGTTTCCAGAGCTTGGGAACAACTAGGCCTGGCATTCCCCAGGGTACGTGTGCCAGCCCAGGGCTCAGTGCCACTGTTTCGGCCTCCCTGCAGGCTTCAAGTGCGTGGATGACATGGGCCATCCACACCCTGGCAGCACGGACACTGAAGGGTGTCCCTTCCCCCACCCACAGGCTCCTGAGGTGCCACTTCTCCCACAAACCCTGAGGCATCTCAGGAAGCTGCTTCCTGAAGCCCCAAGGCCTGTCTAGCCCAGCCCAGCCGTGCTGGTTGGAAACCCCAGTGAGTAACCAGAATGTCCTTCCATTTCACCATGCCCACAGCCGCCAGGCAGAGGCCCGCGCTCTTCTCCTGGAGGGGAAGTGACTCACAGGCCCCACAGTGCTCGGTCTCTTCCCCCTTCCATGTCCCCAGCCAGGGCTGGACCTGAGCTTCCTCCCTCAGGCCTGCACTCGGCCCCGGCAGCCCACCCTCTCCGCCTCCTCACCAGAGAAGCAGCCTGCTCCAAAGGCAGAGGCTCCCTGTCCTCCTCGATCTTCAAGAGCTGGACTTTTCCCCTGTCCATTGGCTCCCGGGATCATAGCAGTGTGACCGCTGACCACGCTGGCGCAACTCGCCCCTTCTTCCTCCTCCTTGTGCAGGGCCGGGAGAACTCTTTCCTTCTCAGTTCTAGGCCGAGGATTATCATCACCAAAGACAACACCAATGTCTTGCTGAGCTCCAAGCTGTGCTGCCTGCTAGGCCGCTTCACTTTTTTATTTTAACCTTTTTTTTTTTTTTTCTTTTTTTTTGCTTTTTGGGTCACGCTCAGGGATTACTCCTGGCTCTACACTCAGGAATTACTCCTGGCGATGCTCAGGGGACCATATGGGATGCGGGGGATCAAACTTGGGTCGGCCGCGTGCAAGGCAAGCGTCCTCCCGCTGTGCTATCGCTACAGCCCCCTTAGCCTAAGTTTTTAGGGGCGGGATGAGAACCCCAGCAATGCTGGGAGCCACCACTACACTCAGTGGTTTCTCTGTGGTACGGGGATGGCCCCTGCACCCACAGGCCATGGCTGCACTCCAGTCCTCTGCACTGTCTCCCTCATTCCAAGACCACCCTCTTGGAAGTCTCAGCCCGAGCTCTGCACACTCTGGCCCCCCCAGGGCCCCCACCTCCCTCTAGCCCAGCTTCCTCTTTTTGGTGTCTCCTCTGCTGTTGGCAGGCCCGTCACTAGCGCCCTCAGGTCCCACATCCCTTTCCCAAGTCTCTCTGCTTCTTCCTTCTTTTCCTCTTCCAAACCCACCACCCTGACCAAGCTTTGCAGCACCTCACACCTATGCCTCTGTGGTTTCACCTACAGGGGCGCAGGCCCCTAGATCAACACAGTGACCACTACAGGACAATAGGCATGAAAGGAGAGAGAGAGAGAGAGAGAGAGAGAGAGAGAGAGAGAGAGAGAGAGAGAGAGAGAGAGAGGAGAGAGAGAGAGAGAGAGAGAGAGAGAGAGAGAGAGAGAGAGAGAGAGAGAGAGAGAGAGAGAGAGAGAGAGAGAGGCCTTTAAGCAGCTTATAGAAAAGCGAAGGCTTTCCAGGCAGGAGAGGAAGGTCAGAAGGGAAAGAAGGTCTGTAAGGAGCTCCAGGGAGCCCAGTTGGAGGCCAGAGGGGAAGCAGCAGGGGCGGGTTAGGAGAAGTGGGCTGGAGCCGACTCCCTCCTGGGCAAGGGGGCAAGCTGAGATTTCTGGCACTCCCTCACACCCACGCCTCTCCAAGACTCCCTTGCACTGGCCTTCTCACACTCACCAACTTCCTTTTGCTACTCAGTCAACAAGTCCTTATTCTTGCTGAGAACTGGCACACCCAGAACACAGCCACCAAAGCCACCAACTGCCTCAGCCTCAGATCCATTGTGATTCCAAATAGTGCTAGAGCTGCACACAAGGGCAAGTCTACCGGCCCCGAGATAAAACTCTTTTGGACAGGTCAACACGGAAACATCAATTGTGAATGTAAATGCTCACATCCCGTCTCAGCAACTCTACCAACATCCCAAAGGTTTTTTCTTTCTCTCTCTGCCTGCCACCCCCATGCTGGGTACTGAAGGCAGGGCCTCAGGCATACAAGTCTAGGCTGTAGCCCCAAGCCCCAAATATATTTAAGAAGGGATAGGCAAGGGGGTGGACACAGGAGGTAGGTAGGCGGGGAGAGACCATACCAGGGTTAAGATACTTGCTTTGCATGCAGCTGACCCAGGTTCAAATCCCAGGCACCTTGTTGGAACATTGTATGCCTGAAACCCAATCGTGTAACTGTATCTCACAGTGATTCAATTTAAAAAAAAATCTCTGACACTACATATGGTCTCCAAATATTGCCAGGGGTCACTTCTGAGCACCGAGCCAGGAGTAGCCCCCTGAGTACTGTAGGGTATAGTTCAAAAAAAAGGGAGGTGGGAGAGAAGATGACTGGTTAAATGGGTTACAGCCGTTCAGCAGCACATATAGTCACGGAGAAGAAAAGAGGTGTGGGTGCTCTTTAATTACTGATGTGGATGATGCCCACGGCTTACTAACGTAAACTAACAACAAAGAGCCTAGCAGCGCCAGCAGTACCAACATATCAGCAGGAACAGAACCAACACGCTAACAGTACCAGCACCAAGAGGACCAAGAGATTAACACAACAAGCTCACATAAATGCTCCGTGGAATCACCTAGAAAGGGAAGGAGCAACGTCAACCAGCTCTGAACAGGAGTTCTCATTCTACATTATATATCTCTGATGTTGAATGTTTTGGGTGATGCAATCGGCAAAAATAAAGAAGTTGAAGAAAGACGTGTGGTCAGCGCAGCGATGGGAAAGTCACATCAGCTCTGGGGCCAGGACAGATGCCTGGGAGGCAGCAGTGGGGGAGTCACGGAAGGCTCCAGGATCAACCTCTGACCAGCAGGGGTTAGCCATGCCCGCGGGGGCTGGGGAAGACGGGTTTGTGTGAGGCTTAGCAAAGTACATTCAGCCTGGGTGGTGGCTGTTTGTTCATTCACTCAGCCCTAACTGGCACCTCCTTGGTGCCAGCACAGGGAGGCATCAGAGTTTGCCATGGGAAAACATTGTTACAAAACCGGCCAATAAAACGGACCAACGCCCTCTGCTGGAGCTGACACTCTTGTTAAGGGAAGAGCTGGACTTATGAATGCAGAGGTGGGCAGGGGTGAAGTGGGAAGGTCAGGCGGAGGAGCGGGGGAGCAGGGCAGCATTCCCTGCTTTGCCTTCAAAGGGGAGGAACTTGTAATGACTTATAGGATCATTCTACAGCTCATCCTTCCCTCCGACTCCAGGTTTCCCTAAAGATGCCCACTGGTACCCACCAGGAAGGCACCAGTAGCCCACACTCTGAGAGTGGGGTCCTTGCAGACGACTCAACCGGATCAAACAGTCCAGAGTAGTCTCTGCGGCTCACTGCCCCTCACAGAAGGACAGGACGAGGCGCACTCTGACCTCCGTCTCCCTCTTTTCTGCCTGTTCCTGGACATCCAGACTAGCTGGCAGAAAGTTTCCTGATTGTTGTTTAGGGCCCACACCTGGCGATGCTCAGGGGTTCCTCCTGGCTCTGCACTCAGGAATTACACCTGACGGTGCTCGGAGAACCATATGGGATGCCGGGGATCGAACCTGGGTTGACCACATGCAAGGCAAACGCTCTACCCACATGCTATCTCTCCAGTCCTAGCTGGCAGAAACCTAAACCCCACTTCTGGATTTTCTGGAGCTCAGCTGACCCTGACCAATGAGAACTGACCACAAAGAGTCAGTGCCTGGGGCAGGTGAGGTCATTCCAGCTGAATCCTCATCTTCCTGATAGCAGCCCCGTCGAACTCTTACATGGAACTCTTATGTGGAACTCTTATGTGGAACTCTTATGTGGAACTCTTATGTGGAACTCTTACGTGGAACTCTTACGTGGAACTCTTATGTCGAACTCTTACGTGGAACTCTTACGTGGAACTCTTACGTGGAACTCCTACGTGGAACTCTTACGTGGAACTCTTATGTGAAACTCTTACGTGGAACTCTTACGTGGAACTCTTACTACCTTTCCTTTCTCTAGAGCCGAAGTCACTGCAGAAACTGTCCACATGGTTAAATCACGTGAAGCAAATGTATAAAGCCAGTATATGGCATTTATCTCTGCAGCAACACAGATTAAAAACCAAAGTCCCTGAATTCTGGGTTTGAACCCAGCTCTGCTTCTTGCTGGCTGTGTGACCTTAGGGAATGATTTAGATTCCCTTGTCCTCAGTTTTCTCATCTGTAAAATGGGCAGAACAAGAGCACCAGCTCTGGGCAGCCTGCAGTCAGGCCTGTGTTAAGCTCTTGGTAGACACCTTCTCTTCGGTGGTGGAAGTGGCCGGGAAGAGATATGGCGGAACCCTAGCCTGCTCCCAGCCACACCTGCCACCTCTTCCAAGCAGCCCAAAGCCCCAGTCTTCCCAGAGTATTCTTTTCTCAAACCTCTGACATTTTCCCTTACACATTGTAGAATTTACACTGTGCCCTTTTTTGAGGAGGGGCTTTTTTTGGGTCACACCCGGCAAAGCTCACGGGTTACTCCTGCCTCTGCCTCCCTCAGGAATTACTCTTGGTGGTGCTCAGGGGACCATATGGGACACCGGGATTGAACCCAGATTGGCCACATGCAAAGCAAACGCCCTCCCTGCTGCACTATTGCTCTGGTCCCTACACTGTCCCTTTATCTAGAGCAGAGATCCCCAAACTTCTTTGGTCTACTGCCTCTTTTTCAGAAAAAAAAAATTCACTCAGTGCCCCCACCCCTGGAAATCTACTTTAAGCAAAACACTAGAGAGTGCTTCCCAAATGCACCTGAGACTACTACCACTCCCTGAATTATTCCAGGGCCTTCCTCCAGGGGGCAGAATTACCCTGTTCTAGAAAGTTCTCTGGTTGCTGCTTATGGAGAAGCCTTACTTTCTGAGGCTACTCTCTCCATGATTCTTTCCGTGAGACCCCCACTTTAGTGCTCTCCTCTTTCTCTCTCCCACCTCTCTCTCTCTCTCTCTCTCTCTCTCTCACACACACACACACACACACACACACACCCTTGTTGCATTGGCCATCACACAAGTAGCCTTGACACAGGAGTAGGGTGTGAGGAAGAAGGTAATTAATGTTAATTCCTCACATTACCCAGAACAGTGTCTTGTAAAAAGTGTAAAGTGGGAAGCAGAAAATACCTGGGGAGTGGCAGAAAATACCTGACTCCTGGTAGCTTGCAAGGCAGTTCTCAAGATAAAGGATCTGGTTTGGTGGCGATTCCTATGAAAAAGGGCCATAAGGGGGCCAGAGCAATAGTGTAGCAGGTAGGATGCTTGATTTGTACCTGACTGACCCAGGTTTGACGCCCCGAGCACCACCAGGACTAATTCCTAACTGAAGAGTCAGAAGTAACCCCTGAGCATTGCAGGGTGTAGCCCTAACACCAAAGGAAAAGAAATAAAGAAAACAGGGGCCGGAGCGATAGTCCAGCGGGTGGGGCGTTTGCCTTGCATACGAGCCAGCCCAGGTTCAATCCCGGCATCCCATATGGTCCCCAAACACCGCCAGGAGTAATTCCTGAGCGCAGAGCCAGGAGAAACCCCTGAGTATTGCCGGGTGTGACCCAAAAAGAAAAAAGAAAACTGATTATAAGATGTTTGGTACCTGGTGGCTAACACAAACTCAGTTCTACCAATGAACTGAGTCTCTACCTTCTGCCACCAGCCTCTGCTCAAGGCCTCCACGGACAGGAAGATCATTACTTATCTTACTGGTGAACATTTACATATATGTTGTCATTTTGTTTTGGGACGGAGAAGGTTGAGGCTACACCACCAGTGCTTAGGGGACCACATGCAGGGCCTGGGATCACACTGGGGTCCATGGGATGTAAAGCACCTAAACGCTTGTTCTGTCTTTCTGGCCCCTAGTTCAAGCACTTGAAATATTCTTCTGGGACCCGTGAATGTGGCTCAGAGATAGGCCACAGGTTCAACCCCAGGTTCTTCCTCCTATCATTGAGGTGTAGCGGGTCTGTGCTGTGTGATGTGTGTGTATGGTGTGATGTGGATATGGTTGTATATGGTTTGAGTTGTGGTATCTATATAGTCTGTATGGTTGTATATGGTGTGAGGTATGGAATGTGGTGTGTAGCGTATGTGTGGTATTAGGGGTGTGTGTAGCTGTACATGGTGTGAGATGTGTTGTGTGTATGGTATTGTTGTGTATAGTGTGAGGTGTGTGGGGAGTGCATTCAGGGTGTGGTCTGTCTGCGGTGTGTGCATGCTTGTGCACGCGGTTCAAGGGATGTATGTTCAGGGTTTAGTGTATCTGTAGTGTGAGGTGTGTGTGTGGTTGTATACAGTGTGAGGTGTGGTATGAGGTCTGTGTGGTTGTGTATAGTGTGAGGTGTGGTGTGAGGTGTGTGTAATGTGAGGTGCATGTGGCGTGAGGTGGGTGTGGGGTTGTCTGTTCAGGGTGGTGTGTGTGTGTGTGTGTGTGTGTGTGTGAGAGAGAGAGAGAGAGAGAGAGAGAGAGAGAGAGAGAGAGAGAGAGAGCATTTTCCAGGACTCACTAAGCCCAGCACAACTGACATCTCTTTCTTAGCTGTTCCTTCTCACAAACCTCACCAGTGGTCTGTGTCCAGCAAGGTGGGCTCTGGGTAAGGGTGCCTCTGCAGGCGCCTGAGAGAAGAGCAGGACGGCCAGACTCAGGCGGGAAGGGCCGGCCACTCCAGCCTCTCCGAGCAGGGGCGCTCCTCTTTGCCCCCTCTCCCCAGAGCTTCCCGCAGTGACCTGATGAGAAGGTGCTTCACTAGCAGGAAATGGGAATGCTGGGAGCTGCTTCGTTCCCAGGGGACAGGGAGTCAGCCCTCCCCAGGGTGGGCCCGAGGAGCAGGTGCATTTTCACTGTGGTTTGGGACACTGGGTCCCAGAGGTGGCATCTACCTACGCTCCTTTCTAGCTGAGGGAGACAGACTCTGGTGGCCCCCAGCCATGACGCCACAGGAGGCAAACAAACATTTCTGGGGCGGGGTGACAAGCACCCTGCTGCTCCCTAGCTGTGGGGCCTGAGTGGGTCTCCTGGGTCCCACTCTGTGAAGGACCACATGGAAGAGGGTGATGGGTGCGGTCTGAGCCAGCTGCCCCAGCCAGTCTCTGCCCCGTGGGGGTCAGCCCAATCTCAAGGCAGTGAGGAGGACACAGCAGAGAGGAGCTTTCTGGGTGTGGTCGGGGCGATTTAACCCCCACTGGAGTGAGTATGGGGCGATGCTTCCCCTCCCCTCCTCCCTGGAGTTGGAGACCCTAGGGACGCTGCAGGGAGGCCTTGCTCTCGCCACCTTCCCTGGAGCAGCAATCCTGCACCCTGTGGTGGAATCTGGGGGCGCCTTGTGGTGGCAGGGAGACCAGCACCCTGGGCAGGTTGTGAGCAGACCAGCTGAGGGGGTCACAGAGCAGCCAGGGATGGTCAGCTGTGGACGTGGTCACAATCGGGACAGCACGTCCCCTGCATCCAGTCCATCTCATTTCAGTCAGGAAACCCCGGAGCCTCCATTTCCTCAGTCAGCGGGGGGCCCTTTAGTGGCTGGAGGTGGCCGTGAGCCCGATGCATCGCTTCCTCTTGGCGGTGAGACCCAGACCCAGAACCAAGCAAGGGGGAGCAGAGCTGTGGAGGCAGCAGACGCTTGCTCCTGCAAAGCCCACCCCAGAGGCAGACAGACTGCAGGCATCCACTGACCACCCCCAAAGCGGCCCTTCGGAGGGCCAATGGGGCTCCATGCCAGCAAACCCTTCCCCTAGAAGCCGCTTCTGCCTGTCCTATACAGACCACTTGCTTTGCTGGTTTTGGGGCCACACCCCAGAGTGCTCAGAGCCCACTCGACTCTGAGCTCCTGGCAAGCGCAGGGCCCCATGTGCGTGTCAGGGGACCAAACCTCAGTCAGCCACATGCAACACAAGTACCTTACCTGCTGTACTATCTCTCTGGTCCTAGGGATCACCCCTGGCAAGGTTCGAGGAACCATATGTGGTTCCAGGGATCGACCAGGTCAGCCAAGTGCAAGGCAAGTGCCTTATCCACTATACTATCTCTGCAGCCCCTGAGTAGTTCTTTTTTTTGGAGGGTTGGTGTCACACCCGGCAATGCTCAGGGGTTACTCCTGGTTCCTCACTCAGGAATTACTCCTCATGGTGCTCAGGGAACCATATGGGATACTGGGGATTGAACCCTGGTGGGCCGCATGCAAGGCAAATGCCCTCCCCACTGTACGAACGCTCCAGCCCTGCCCCTGAGTTTTTCAACCTCTAATCC
This sequence comes from Cryptotis parvus, assembly GCA_021461705.1. Lineage (NCBI taxonomy): Eukaryota > Metazoa > Chordata > Mammalia > Eulipotyphla > Soricidae > Cryptotis > Cryptotis parvus. Next base: position 116,903 of record JAJIBD010005706.1, read on the forward strand.
CCAACCCTAGGCCTTCAGATAAGTGGAGGGCTGCGAGGAGGAGGGCAGTGATCTGAGGTTGCAAGCCCTCTGCTTCTCCTCCTGGCCACCAGGGCTACTTGCTTTGATTCTACAAACACCAGGAGAGCACCCTTAGGTGCCCGGGAGATGGAGGGCAGGGGCAGAGGATGAGCAGGGAACCAGGCTCCCTCACTCTGAGGGAGGATGTACCCCATAGGTAGCTGCAATCTTCCCAGAGAGGATGTACCCCACAAGTAACTGCAATCCTCCCAGAGAGGATGTACCCCACAGGTAACTGCACTCCTCCCAGAGAGGATGTACCCCACAAGTAACTGCAATCCTCCCAGAGAGGATGTACCCCTGAGATAACTACAATCCTTCCAGAGAGGATGTACCCCACAGATAACTACAATCCTCCCAGAGAGGATGTACCCCACAGGTAACCGCACTCCTCCCAGTGAGGATGTACCCCTACAGATAACTGCAATCCTTCCAGAGAGGATGTACCCCACAGGTAACTGCACTCCTCCCAGTGAGGATGTACCCCACAGATAACTGCAATCCTTCCAGAGAGGATGTACCCCACAGGTAACTGCACTCCTCCCAGTGAGGATGTACCCCACAGATAACTGCAATCCTTCCAGAGAGGATGTATCCACAGGTAACTGCAATCCTCCCAGAAAGGACCCCACAGATAACTGCAATCCTCCCAGAGAGGATGTACCCCACAGATAACTGCAATCCTCCCAGAGAGAATGTACCCCACAGGTAACTGCAATCCTCCCAGAGAGGATGTACCCCACAGGTAACTGCAATCCTCCCAGAGAGGATGTACCCCACAGATAACTGCAATCCCCCAGAGAGGATGTACCCCACAGATAACTGCAATCCTCCCAGAGAGGATGTACCCCACAAGTAACTGCAATCCTCCCAGAGAGGATGTACCCCACAAGTAACTGCAATCCTTCCAGAGAGGTTGTACCTCACGCATAACTGCAATCCTCCAAGACAACAAAGGGCTCAGCACCTCAGCCATCACAAACAACACCCAGGGGAGGTGGCACAGGTACAGACCCCACCTGAAGGCCCCATTTCCTGGGTCAGGCGCCCAAGCCCCCATCCACACTCATCTCTGCCCTGCTGACCGCATGGTCTCAGGCAAAGTGGCTCCACCTCTCTGTGCTCAAGTTGCTCCCTGTGAGATGAGGTTGATCAGGGCTGGGGCGGGCGGCCTGAAACGAGGTGCTTACAGAATCAGGAGGTCTGGACAGCGCTGTCTGCACTGATATGCTCAGGCCACGCGGCACCCATGTTCCCGGAGACCTTGTGGCAAGTGTGTGAAGCCACAGGAGGGGACGCTCTTATGCCTTCACTGTGGCGCACTCAGCTGTTGGCACTGCCAGAGTGTGGCCCTGGGCTGCCTGGGTGCTCTGCTTGGCTGGGCTGGGACGAGGGGAGTGAGCAGGGCCGGGGAGTGAGAAGGGCAGAGCGGCTCACTCCTACACATGCTACACAGGCCCTTCCGGGGCTAGCACAGAGCAAGGCTGCAGGGGTGTGTTGGGGACGGGTTCGGGCAGGTGAGACGCCCAAACAACCGAGAGGGGCTTCATCAAGGCAACCAGTCCCAGCAGGACTGAGGCAAGCACAGACAGGAGGTGACAAAAGCCGATGCAGTGATTGTCCAGTAGTTACTTAGAGACTGGCCCTTGCAGGCCCCTGGCCCTTGCTCCTTTCCAGGCGAGTTCAACGTGCTGGTCACTTTCATGGGCCCTCTTGACTGGACCATGGGATGCCCGAGTCTCTGGCCATGCATTAGTGTGGGTGTGTCTGCCAAGGTGTTTCTGGATGAGACCAACACTGGACCCGATGCTAGATCAGGCAGATGGGAGCCAGCCCTCAGCACTTCATGATGTGAGCAAAGAGACGGAGGGAAATGGAGCTCGGGCCTGACCCGAAGCCTCTGTGGCCTCACACTTGAACTGGAAGGTTCCCCCTTTCATGGGTTCAAGCTTGGAACTTGTACCCGCTGGTTTGCTGGTTCTTAAGTCCCCAGGACGCAGGTGAGAACCATACATTCATCTGCTGTCTGAGTGTCTAGAGGCATTTCTCTCTCTCTCTCTCGTCTACGGCCATACCACCCTGAACGCGCCCGATCTCTCTCTCTCTCTCTCTCTCTCTCTCTCTCTCTCTCTCTCTCTCTCTCTCTCTCTCTCTCTCTTTCTCTCTCTCTCTCTCTCTCTTTCTCACCCCCTTTTGCTGGCAAACACTAATACACAGACCCACCCTTCAGCTTCCAGGTACAAGAAGTTGGCTGCATATTTGTAAGTGGAAAGCCCAAGGCTAGAAGCCCAGAATACTGAAAACAATCATCTAAATTGGTCCCCAAATCCTCCTAGTTATCACACCGGAAACATGGCAGGGAGGGGGACCTGCCGGTTCAAATGTGCAGAACCAAGAATCAGAAATCTTGGCTTTCTTTTCTTTCCTTTTGAACTGAAACAGCCCTGACATACTCAGGAAAAGGTGGGTGAACGCCCAGCAAGGAGCCCCCAGATACACAGCAATGCCCGCATCGCACGCTAGGTGGGGCCAGTGTGCCACCAGAAAGGGCTGCTTTGAGGAGGGGAAGGCCAGGCAGACAGGGGGTGCGTGCGCTGGAATCCTTAGGAACCCCAAGTTGAATAAATGCTCCCTTATCTCGCACGACCTCCAGCCAAGGGCATCAATGTGTCCATGTTGGGGTTTTCAAGCCCTAGATCTCAAACCAGGTTATTTCCTAGTTATGCCCTGTTTGGGCAGCTGCTAAGGGGCCTGTTAGGGCGATGAGCCTCAGGCAACAGGCAGGGCCTCTCTCCTTTATGCCTGTGACCTGCTTCAGTGGAAAAAAGAAAAACACCGGTAACACCCTTTACTGGGAATCTAGGAACGAATGCGTGAGCAGACCAGCCGGGGAGTCATGTGACCAGGGTCGGGGACGGGGAGCTCACAGCAAGGCAGAGAAAGGGCAGGAGCCCTTTCTGTTCAGCTGCTCGGGCAGGCGTGATTCTCAGCTAGCAGCCCAGCACGTCTGGGCTGTGCCACCTTCCGGAGGCTGCGCACCGTGCAATGGCAGAGGAGCCCTCCAGGCATCCAGAGCCCTGCGTGCTCAGAGACCTGAAGGCCATGATGGGAAGCAGGCGCGTCTCCCGACTTCTCTCTCCCTTCTCCTGCTGGACCATGGTTCAGGCTCCTGAACACAGCTTCCCTCTCGGAAGCAAGAATCTGCCTTCTCAGGGGACCATCTTGCATCTGCTCCCCCTCCCTGAGGGGGTGCTGAGTCTGACCCACACCCTCATCCGTGCCCTCCACCTCCCACCTTCCCCACTACCCGTTCCCAAACTCAAGCTGCCTGGCGATCCGGAGCTCTGCCTCCATCTCTGTTGCTATGGCAACAGTGTGGCTTCCCCAAGTGGGAAGCCGTTGTCAAGGCCCCTTGTTGCCAAAGGCTATAACAGCCACAGGGTGTGTGAAGAGGGGGGGTGAGCTCTGCGATGGGGTTGGGAGAGAAGGGGGCAGGGGTTCGAGCAAATGGTAGAGTCCCACAGCAACCCCCACCCCCACACACACACACACCACCACCCTGGCTGGAGGAAAAACAGGCACTGCTCAGCCTCTGCTGCTCCTGACAGGGGATCAGCAGAAGAAAGGGGACGGCCCCAGAACACAGCTGGACCAGGTACTTGCATCCCACCTCCTGGGCAGGGTGGGGGCAGCTGCGATCCTCCCGCTGGCTCTTTCTAAGAACAGCTGAAGGATCCCGTCTCAGGGTACACACAGGGCTGCATGCAGTGAGCACCCTGTGGCTGGGAACTGTGCTCGGAACCGGGATCACAAGCTGTCACGGCGCCACTACCCCCGCTGCCGTCTTGGAGCTCAGCTTCCAGAGTCCCTTCCCTGGGAGATGCTTCTCCCTGGAGCAGGCCTCCTGGGGGCACCCCTGGAGCTGAGCGTCCAGGAGACTTCAGGAGGAGAGAGCCAGGGTCCGGAAGCCTTGGGGGAAGGCTACAAGCAGCTGTGCCGGCTCCAGAGAGCCCAGAGGGAGGCCAGCCCGGGCGGGTACCTTCAGGACCCTTGGGGTGAGCCCTCACTTGGCAGCACAGGAGCAGACCTCAGTGTGTGTGGAAGATGGGGACAAGGGTCAGAGCCGCAGGTGGGGGGTTGTCTGTGCGGGACCGGGCTGAAGTAATCCTGCTGATGCCCCTCAGGACGGGGGGCCTGAGAACCACTAGCTCAAATACCCGAGTCCTCTCCCCTCTGAGCTGAGCCAGGACCACCCCCACCACCTTTCATGCCAGCCTCCCTCCCCAGGCGCCCACCCCCATGAACCAAGAAGGAAAAGTGGGGACCTACCCCAGGTGCCAGTCCCTCCGGTGGGGTGGGGAGGCGCTCTCCCGCTGCCCTGGTTGCGGGGCGCTGAGCTGGGGTGACATGGTGGGCGACTCGTCGATGTAGGGCATGGTCTCCGAGCCCTCCGGGGGCCCCTTCTGCTCCTCATGGCCCTCGCCGTCGTAGTCGTCCGCCGCGTAGCTGAAGTCTGAGACAAGGAACAAGAAGGGCCACTGAGAGTCCTCCACCAGGGCTGCCAGCGACTGGTAGCGCAGAGGGCGCCGGCGCCGGCCCCCCCGGCTGCCATGGCCCCGGCCGCACCATCCAGGGGTGACCGCCAGCCAGGGGCTGTGGGGGGCCCAAGCCTCGAGGGGCCGGGCAGGGCAGCAGGCACTGATGGGTCTTCTGAGCTTCAGAAGCTGCTGGGAGCCAGGAGGAGGGCGCGGCGGCTGCCACCCGCTTAATAGCGCGTCAGCCGCGTCCTGGCTGGAGCTGCAGCGTCGCTGCCTCCTGCCCAGTTCCCAGCCTGAAAATTAACGGGGAGCAGGAGGCAGGACGCTTCCAACTCTCCTCTCTGAGTCACCATTTTGCTTTTTATAGGGAGTAGGGAGGTGGGGCGGGCCGGCGATGTCACTTCCTGAGCCCCTCCTCCTGGGGTACCATTTGTACACTGAGCCCCTTCCCTGGGAAAGGAGGGGGCGAAGCAGGTTTCGGGGTGGGGGTTGAGGGGCTGGCACCGAGGGAGCTCTCACCCCTCAAACAAGGCCCCTGAGGGTGCCGGGGTGGGTGGGCAGAAGGCGGCCCTGATTTCTATCATTGCCATGTAGGCTTCCTTGGGAGAAGGGAAGAAAGGGCCGCAGGGAAGTCATAGTTAACCCCATCGGCGCTGCTGCCAGCGCCCAGCAGGCTCTGGAGCCCAGGCACAGAGGCCCATCCTTGGGCACAGCTGGCCAGCCCGTGGAAGCACAGGGCAGCACTGCCCAGGCCGGGTCATCTCCACAGCTGGGGGTTCTCCTGCAGGTGGTGGAGGGACCTTCCGGGCCTCTCCAGTTCAGGGCTCCCATCGCAGGTGTCCAATGCGGGGTTCACTGCTCCATGCCGCTGGGTCCCTCAGCACCAGCTACGGGGGTCTGGGGTCTGGGGTCAGCGGCCTCTCTGGGAATCGGGCTGCAGAGTCCGAGGTGGCCGAGGAATGTCCTGCCCTTCTCAGATCTGAGGGCCTGTGCCAAGCTCTCCTCAGGGACTGGGCTCCTCCTCCTTAGCTGTCACACACTGGCCTGGTGGCAGCCGGAGAATGCGGTCAGCCGGTCACCAGGCCGCCTGGCCTTTGGCAGCCGAGTGTCCCGGCCTCCCCGCACCTGTTCCCACTGACTTCCTCTCCCGCCCCTGCGCAGACGGTCCTTGGCCATGTCGGGGATACGGACACTGCATGTGGAGATCCTCCAGGGATGGACAGCACCCAGGGGCCGGGAGCACTGCCTGATGGGTAGCAGGGGGTGGGGAGGGCTCACCAGGCCCCCAAGTCCCATGGTTATGCCTTAAGGCCTACACCTCTCAGCCACCCCTGGTCTCACTCTCCCCCTCAGAGAGGTTCATGGATGAGGATCTGAACCAGGTCCCTGCCAAAGAACATCCTCCCTCTCTCTGGATCCCACTAGTTCCCTAAAGGATAGGCTGGAGAAGAGACAGGGCAAGGTCATGGAGGGGTGAGGTACCGCCCCCAGCAGGCCAAGGCCCAGGAGCGCAGGAAAGCAGGGGGTGGGGGTGGGCGTAGCTCTCCCCAAGCATTCCTAGATACATTCCCTTTCCTGCTCGCGCCCAGGCAGCTCGGGACCTAGTCAGGAGATCCCTCCCGGAAAAAGGAAAACAGAGAACATGGAGAAAAGTGCCCTGCAGGAAGGAGCCTGGTGGGGTTGGAGGATGGGAAGATGACGGTGATGAGAGAGAGAGAGAGAGAGAGAGAGAGACAGAGACAGAGACAGAGACAGAGACAGAGAGACAGAGACAGAGACAGAGAGATTGAGAGTACAGAGCTGGGCTGCAAATATGTCTTTACTGGCATTATTTCCTCTTGCTACCATGGCCTTCCCCCCCACACACTAGTTTAGATTAAATGTGACTTTTCCCTAGAAGGCCAGCTTCTCAGGAGTGCCTGCCATGCTGCTTAAGTCCCCTGAGCTGGACACTTTGGCAATGCCACAGGGTCCCAGGAAGCTGGATTAGGCCATAGAAGCTGGGCTGGCGCCCAACCAGGCAGCACTAAGGCAAGCACCATGAGCTAGAAATGGCACTGGGATAAAAAAATAAAAATAAATCAACAGGAGATGGCTCTGAAGTTGAAAGTTGCTCCTCTGCTAGCTTTCCCCAGCATTCTCGCAAGCTTTCCCTGCGAGAAACAGGCAGTGCTCACTATTCCCGAATGGCGTGTGCCCAGTGTCAGCTGAAAGATGGCTTTTCCCAGAGGCCCAGTCCATAGGATGAAGTTCTGGCTAATGAGATGTTAAGAGGGTATGTGTGGATGATCGAGGATGGCCATTAGAAGAGATTGCGTTGGCTGGAAAGTTCACTTGGGGAGGACAGTGGATGGGGTGCGAGCACTCCATGCTCCTCCCTTCACTGTCCGTGTGGAAAGCAGTGAGATGGCTGGAGCTGCCGCAGCTTCACTGCACCCTGAAGTTAGATGTTCTGAAGAGAGCCAGACAGAAAGTAAGGCTGGATTCACGCAACAAGCTACCACATCCCCATCCCACTCGGGAATGCCTCCCTCGGTAGCTTTTAAACGAGACAAGGAAGAAAAAAGTTGGCTGGTGAATAACTCAAGTGGTAGAGCACGTGCCTAGCATGTGTCAGGGCGAGTTTGGTCTCTGGCAATGCCCGGCTCCCCAAGCACAGCTGAGGTAGCCCCTGGTGGCCCCCCAGCACTACTGAACCACGTAGCACACAGACACCCGCCCCCCCTCCTAAAAAGAGCTTGTTCACTGAAGCCACTGTCATTTGATTCTTATGTTATATGAAGTCAAACCTAATTGTGACGGATCCAGATGGCTTTTCTTGACATTCTGTCCCGGTACTTTTCCTACTGCCTTCACTGTTCCTTCTAAATCTCCTCAGTGGAATCCTTTCTCTTTGCCTACCCCTTACAACATTAGTATTCCTTATACATCCTGACATCAGAATACGGCTCCGGAAATCAAAAGGGATGGACTGATGATATGTACCATAGGGGTGCTGCTCACAGGCATTACGTAAGTGGGAGAAGCCAGCCACACAGCACATGGGGGGGCGCACTCCCGGGGGCTTCTGGAACAGACGACATTTCTCCTGGTCGGCAAAATGAGTGGTTGCCTCAGGGAAGCGGGCAACAGGTGACTGGAAGGGCTCAGAGAACATTTGGGGAAGGGGATGGGGAATGTTCTGGGTCTTGACAGACACTGGGTACACGGGCGGCTGTATCCTTACAGACAGGGTTTTTTTGCATTAGACGGAAAACTTCTCTTGGGCTGGAGATTGTCATGAGTAGGGTAGGGTGCTGTACTGTGCTTAGCAACCGAGCACCATAATGATCTTCTGACGCCCTGCAGGAGTGATCCCTGAGCTCAGAGCCAGGAGTCAGTCCTGGGCCTTGCCGGGTGTGGCCCCCCCAAACCAAAATACATAAAATAAACAAATCCATTAAAACTCCTTTTTGAATGAAACACGTGCTGGCATTTTGACAAGGGTGCCCTGGTATCTGCAGCTTGTTCTGGGACAAAGGCCAAGTTCAACAGGTGGGGTCCAGAGCTGGACAGGCAGGCAGGAAGCTGGGGACGGGAAACACCCTGGTGGGGACAGGGGGTTCTGACACTTGGAAGTCTGCCTGGATTTCGTCCTCATAAAATGACGGGGGGACACTGGTGTTTCTCGGTCCGCACCCATCCCTTCTTTATTTGCTCTCCCCTGCTTCATTCAATCTCCAGGGAGAGGTCTGGGCTGGGGACGCAGTCTTTCTGGACACCCTCCTCAGGAATCACGACTCCAGCCGGTTCCCGGAGTGCTGACCCTTCCTGCTCCTCCTGGTCTCTTCCCGCTCCACCTCCATCCTCACCAGTGCCTGCCTCATCAGTCTCACACTTCTCTCCGCAGCAGCAGCAGCATGGAAAGACAGACCCAGATTCAACAGTTCTTCACATCCTTCTAGGGCACAGGCCCAACCTTCTGCTCAAGGATCTTTCACGGGACCACAGGCTTCTGCCCTAGAGCATCAGAGATTTTCTAGGTCCCTGGAATGGGCTAAAGAGCAGGTGCCTCTTCTGCCCAATATAGGTCCAAATCCTAAAACTGTGGCATCTAAATATGACTGTATTTTTGGAAAACGGCCTTCCAGATGCAGTTTAATGAAGGATCTTGAAACGAGTTCATCCCAGATTAACCCTCGCGCTGATGCTGTGTCATTACAGGAAATGGAGGGGCGGGAACTCACCAGGTCAGGCCGTGTGAGGACAGGGGCCAGAGTGTGCCCACGTGGCCATGAGCCAAGGAGTGCCGAAACTACAAGTGGCAAGAGTTGAGTAAGAAGCTTCCCTCTCAGAAGCACCTGCTTTGTATGCAAGAGCCCCAGCACCACAGGGTGCTCCAAGCTAGGCTCCACCCAAAGCATGTCTGCGTGTGGCCCCCAAGCAAAACACAAGGAATAATTCTCCCTCCCCCTTTTTTTCACTTTTGAGTCACACCAGGTGATGCTCAGGGTACTCCTGGCAGTGCTTGGAGGACCACATGGGATGCCAGGGATGGAACCTGGGTTGGCTGTGTGCAAGGCAAATGCCCTCCCTGTTGTATTATTGCTCCGGCCTCAATTCTCCCCAATTTGAGCCTTGAAACAGGCATGCCCTACCAACACCTTAGTTTAAACTCTTGTTTTTTTTTGGGTCATACCCAGCAATATTCAGGGGTTACTCCTGGCTCTGCACTCAGGAATTACTCCTGGTGGTGGGATGCCAGGGATTGAACCCGGGTTGGCCATATGCAAGGCAAACAGCCTACCCGCTGTGCTATTGCTCCAGCCCTCTCGTTTGTTTGTTTTTTTTTTTTTAATAAGTAAATACTTTTCTAGATTTGTTTATCTGGTTTTTTTTTTCTTCCAACGTCAGGGATCAAACCCAGGGTCTCACAGATGCAAGGCAAGTGCTCCACTGCTGAACCACACTTTGGGCCCTACATTCCTTTTTTTCCAGCCACCAAATTTGTGATAAGTTTTCGTGACAACGTCCTCACACACTACTGTTTCTCCCTATGGCCTTTACACACACTATTCTCATATCTAAATACCTTCCTCACCCGGTCCTCCCAATACAATCCTAGTTAGCCTTCAAATACAGCACTACTTCATCCTTTCCGAAAGACAGAACATATTTTGCAAACAATGGGGAAAAGATGAACGCCTTAGGCCTTCATAGTATAGCAGGTAGGGCATCTCCTTCCACGCAGCTAACCTGGAACCCCAGATAGTACTCTGTACCAGTTGAGAGTACTTCCTGAGTTCATAGCCAGGAGTAAGCCCGAGCACCTACCTCCAGGTGGGACCCCAAACCAACAACAAAGATGAATGCCTCAGGGGCTAGAGCGATAGCACAGTGGGGAGGGCGTTTGCCTTGCATGCAACTGACTGAGTTCGATTCCCGGCATCCCATATGGTCCCCTGAGCCATGCCAGGAGTAATCCTGAGTGCAGAGCTAGTAGTAACCGCTGAGCATTGTCGTGTGTGACCCAAAAAAGCAAAAAACAAAACAAAAACAAAAGCAAAGATGAATGCCTCAGTTTTTGAGTAAGAGAACAGAAAATTTCAAATCACAACAAACGCCTTGATATACACAATAGAGAGACAACAGCCTCATCCCTAGTCAATGTAGAACTTGGGTGTTAACCTCATGTGTTAGATATAAATGTTAACTTTTCCTGCATGTTCTGTTTTTAAACCTTTGCAATTTCCTGTCCAATCAGTGAGGATTTTTTTTTCTGGAAACAGCCAAAATGGTCAGAGAATAAGCATGATAAAAAAAACCCCAAAAAATCCTCTTGGACAAAAAAGGTAATTAGGGTCAGAACGAAAGTCCAGCGGGTAGGTGCTTGCCTTGCGTGTGGCCAACCGGGTTTGATCCCGGTATCCCATATGGACCCCAAGAACCACCAGGAGTAACCCCTGAGCACCACCAGGTATGACCCAAAAAGCAAAACCAAAACCAAAATAGGTAATTGGCACTTTTCTTGATTTGTCTTCTAGTATCGAAAGATTTAATACTAAATTTCTATGTATGTATCTGTTTTATTTATTTTTGTGTTAGGGTGAGTTTTCAGCAATGCTCAGAACTTACTCTATGCTCTGTACTCAGGGCTACATGGGGCAGGGGGCTCTGGTGACTATTTTAGGTATGAGGGATCAAACCTAGGTCAGCCACGTGCCAGATTACTCCTTACTCCAACCTTACTCGCCAGCCCCAGTTGGTAGTTTTCAACCCAGGATTATCCAATGCCGTGTCTTAAGAAAAAAAATTACAGATACACATAATCAAAGTTACAGATGATCAATTCCAGGACTATGATTGTAAAATATTAAAAACGACCTGCATAATTAATTTCAGGGGATTGGCCAAGCCAATTACAGTATTTCTCAAGATGGATGACAACATAGCCATAAACATTATACAGATGATCACTGTATTAAGGGAAGAAGGGAAATTACTAATAATTTGAACTATGCAACTATGATAAGAAAATTCCGATGCCTGAACATGCATAGAAGGAAGCCCCCACGGCCAAACACGGAGAATTCTCGAGCTTTCAGCACCTGGGAACCTAGGAGAATGGATACTGGGTCTCTGCTCAGGAGGACACACAGACACTGTCCCCCTACTTGTCTCTCTCTCTCTCTCTCTCCTGCTTCCCTTAAATCTTTTCCCAACTCCTATTTTGCATGAAGTGCCGCTGGACCCAGTCTCGGCAACACACTCAGTTTCTCTGCCTCTCCTAACAACTCACACTGACCCTTTGACACTGGACATTGTTCCAGCTGATGAGATGCCTTGGCAGCAGGGGATATGGCTCCGTGGTATAGTATAGCAAGAGGTGAGATCAATCCCACACACCAAGAAAAAAGGAGATGTATTTCCTCGACCGCAGACGTGATGTCTGGAGTGCCAGCGGCCACAAAGAACAGGAGTTTCCCCTGATGCTGTGGAGTTGCTGAGTCACACTGAAAACAGCCCCCTCATTTCTCTTTAGGTGGGATTTTGAATTTCCTACTGCATTCCTCTGTGAGGTCCTTAGAGGGACGTAATCCAATCAGCAGTAAAACATTCTGGGGGCTGGGTGGGTGGCTCAGCCCATGACTTGTATATATGAATCCCTGGATTCCGTCCCTAGTACCACAGAACCAAGCAACCCACCACAAACTGTAGATGTTATGACAGGCGCATCTCCCAGGTACAACAAAGCAGAGAAGAGGAAGCAGGCAACAGTGCGGGTAAATGAACGGCAGGAAGGGGAGGTTGGTCAGGGTGGCTGAGAGCAAGGCCCTGGGGTCACGTGGCTTACATCCAATCCTGGCTCCCTTCCCTGCCTCACCTCCCTGCTCAAAGCAGTCACTTAGAGAAGAGGATTGGTTAGAGAAATAGGTGTGAGAGAGGAGAGGGGGCTGCACACACAGGCTCGCTGCAGGGACTAAGCTAGATCAGCATACGCAGTACTTAGCACATAGTAAGCACCCAATAAATCTTAGCTGCTATTATTAATAATACTAATTGACTTTTGAAAGATGTGTGGGTTCCTGCCAGGCAGATGGGGGACGGGAGCAGAGTTCTAGGCAAAGATAAGGGGCTTGGCAGAAGCACAAAGTGTGAAACAGCAGGTCCCTGCAGGGAACTATAAATAGTCGGGCCTGGCTGGAACACGGAGCGTGCAGGAGGGTGAGGGGGAGAGCGTGAGGGAGAGGTGGGCACACACCAGCTCTGAGGGCTGGGCACCAAGCGAAGGACTGAGCAGGACTCAGCGGGGCTGCTGACCTGGACGGTCACCCTCCGTGGGGTTCTTGCTAGCCCCCTGTGGCCAAGTTCTGCTCAGTCTCAAGAAGCCCCTGGGCCTGTGCCCTTCAGTGGAGGTGCAGTGCAGGCAGAGTCAGACTTCCGGGAGCCCCCTGGACAGTGACCACATGTGATGAGGGGCACTGAGTCCACTCCTGGCATGGAGCGAGGTGCTGGGCTCTGAGCAAGCATGGACAGACCAGGCAGACATTGGGCACACTTTCTTTATGGCAAGTAGAGAGCAGTTAGCCTGCAGGAGGCAGGCCAGATGACCGGTCGTCCTTTCTGCCATCCTGAGTCCTACAGGAGCAGAATGAGGAGGCCAAAACTGTCACACCCCCTCCCCTGAGATGGGCATCAACGACTGACGGACACGGTCAGGAATATGTCCATGGACCCTAAACCCTCCAAAAGATGTTGAAGGTTGTTAGGAAAGGGGGAGTTCAGCCACTTTTGTTCTATTAGATTTTTTAGGGTTTGTTTTTTCTTTTAAATCATACCCACTGATGCTCAAGGGTTACTCCTGGCTCTACATCAAGAATTACTGTGGGGGTACTGGTGGGACCATTTGGGGTGCGGGGATGAGCCTGGGTGGGCCTCATGCGAGGCAAACTCCCTACCCGCTGTACTGTTGCTCGGTCCCAAATTCCAGTCACTTTTGGACCCTCAAAAAAACTTGTGGGCGCAAGATAAAATAAAGTTCCAGAGGCCTGGGGCTGGTTTGGGGTTAAGAAACCCGCCTTGCAGGAGTACTTGCCTTGCACGTGGCTGAGCCAGGTTTGAACCCTGGCAACCCATATGGTCCCCGGCACTGCCAGGAACAATCCCTGAGAGCTGAGCCAGGAATAACCCTTGAGCATCATTGGGTGTCATCCCCAAAACAAATAAACACAACAAAAAAAGGACATCTGCCTTGCAAGCATGCGGTCATGAGTGTGATTCCTGGAGCCACTGCATATGCTGAGCGTAGCCCAACAGCTCTGCTGTCTGTGATGGACAGCCAGGTGTCATGTACGGGGGGCCCCAGCTGTAGGTGCAGATCCTGGTGAGCCCTGCAATGGAAGAGTTACTGTGTCCCCTGGCTTGGCAGCTTAACCCCTGGCTTAAGCGACCGCACAAATTCACAACTAAACATGTGCATGAAGGAAAAAAGAGTGAACCTGGGCCAACCCAGATGCAAAAACAGAGCTAGAGGAGAGTGAGGGAGCTCGAGGGGTACACGTCAGAGTACTGCTGACATAGGGGTACTCTGCCGGGGGACCCCTGGCAAGCAGCGCAACCAAATGCGTAAGCACCATGGGGAGGCGTGTGTGTGACATCCCTGGCATTGCACCACACCAACCAAGACACAAGGCAAATAATGCGAGGCTCCAGGTGTGGTCCTGCCTCCAGGTATGCAGGAGGGTATATCCGGTGAGAATACACTTCCTGCTTAGAGGTAAAGATAGGGTGGAGTCCAGTCTGGGCATGGACAAACATTCCTCTAAAGTGCATCAAAGAATGAACCAGGGAGCTGCTGGAAGGGCCGGAGCCCAGGCCGAGCACCTGGGAACAGGGACCTCCCCCGCAGTATAGCACAGTCTCTAAGCACTGACGCTGAGGTCCTCAAACAACATAAACCCAAAAAAAAAAAAAATGCACCGAAAGTCTTCAGATTCACAGGCTCTGTGTGTCATAAGTGAGGACAGAGAAAGGTGCCCCCTTCCCCAGGACTGTTCAACTCACTGCCATGTGTGACGAGAGGGCCTCACACTGGAAGTCCAGCAAAGGGCAACCACAGGGCGGAGGGGTCTGGTGATCACTGTATTTGGCAAAAGCACACGTGGAGAAGCACACGCGCGTACGAGTCCCTTCACAGGAAGTTCAAGAACAGGCAGATATGGGCAAGGGGGCAGAAGTTGCCCGCAGGGTCACCAGGGAACTTTCCGGGCTGGGAGAAGTGATGCCCTGCTTCTGGGGTGCTGGTGAACACGGCAGAACCAGGAGCCCTTCACTCTGCCAAGTGTTTCACATTCCTGCACTTATAATACGTCAAGGTGGTGGGGGCCAGAGCCACAGAACAGTGGGGAGGGCTTTTGCTTTGCACACAGCAAACCTGGGTTCGATCCTCAGCATCCCATATGCTTCCCTAAGCACCGCCAGGAGTGATCTTGAGTAAAGAGCCAGGAGTCCTCCCTGAGCATTGCTGAGTGTGCTCCTCCACCAAAAAAAAGCAACAACAATAAAAAGAAAGCTTCAAATATCTGCGTTTTCATCCCCACACCATATGGCCTATGAGCATCCCCCAAGCACTGCTTGGGAGGCCCCCCCTACACTAAAAGTTCAAGGGTCAAGGAAATAGCTAAGGAGTGGGGAGCCCAGCTAGCATGAATTAGGGCCGAGTTCCCTGGGGATCTTTTAGGGTTTATTTTGGCCCCACCCAGCAGTGCTCAGGGCTTACTCCTGGCTCTATGCTCAGGGACCACCTACTTCTTTCTTTTTTGGGGGGTCATACCCGGCAGTGCTCAGAGGTTACTACTTCTGGCTCTAAACTCAGGAATTACTCCTATAGGTGCTCAGGGGACCATGGGATGCCATGGATTGAACCTGGGTTGACCATGTGCAAGGATAGCACCTACCCACTGTGCTATAGCTCCAGCCCCGGGGCCTATTGCTGTTGGGGTTTGGGGGACCGTACACAAGAGCACCACTAGCTGCTCCGGTCCAGGCTCTGAGTTGGTCTCTCCTCAGCACCACCAGGTCAGTGCACTCAGCTGTGCAACATGCAGAGCATCTTGGGGGCCGCACCCCCAGCTCCACGGGGGCAGACCCTTACACAGAAAAGCTTAAAATTTTTCAAAATTCACTCAGTAGCCAGGTGCCACGTCTTGCCGGCAGTTGGAGAGATGAAGGCCTGGGGTTCAGGCCACTTGCCGAGCTCTCGATTAAGTGGGCATGGAACGCAGGCAAGTCTGGCCCCTGCCAGAGAAACAGAAAACCCACGAGGCGGCTACTTTTGGGCTGCGTGAGGAGAAACAGTGCTGAGTCTGCAGGGCCAGCCTGGACAGCAAGGGGTGTTTCCGGTGCTCGGGGTGCTCCCGGTGCTCAGGGTCCAGGAATGACCCGGATGTGGGAGCCAGGCCCCCACAGCCCTGCCCCAGGTTGAGGGGCATCCACTCACTGCTTGGGAGGCTGCCGGCTGGGCTGGGCCACGCTGATTCCTGCCCAGATCACCCAGAGGCCAGGCCCACCCCAGGATCTGCCGGGGACCTGCTTGCATCGCTTCCCAAAGTCACCCCCTTCTCTGTCATTTCCCCTAGTCCCCATGCACCCCTAAATTACTCCGCCACTAACTGGGCTTACTCCACATGCCAGAAGTTGGTTACACAGTTGGGATCAGGGGGCTGGAGACAGTACAGTGGGCAGGGCGTTTGTCTTGTATGCAGCAGACCTGGGTTTGCTCCTTGGTATCCCATATGGTCCCCGAACATGCCAGGAGTAATTCCTGAGTGCAGAGCCAGAAGAGTGGCTGTGGGTGTGACCCAAAACAAAAAAAAAAACACAGTAATTTCAAAAAACAAACCAAAAACAGAACTGGAGAGATAGTACAGCAGGCAGGGCACTTGCCTTGCACGCAGCCACCCTGGGTTCTATCCTTGCCTTCCCTTATAGTCCCGAGCCCTGCCAGGAGTGAGCCCTGAGCGCAAGGCCAGGAGTAAGCCCTGAGCACTGCTGATTTGGGCCCCAAAACAAAACAAACAATCAAACATGAAAAACTAAACCCAAAAAAGTGGTCTTTTTCAGGAAGAGTCTATGGGGTGGCAATGCCAACAGAGGTCAGAGAGGGCACTGTGAACAGCAGCTGTTTCCAGGGTACCCTGGTTTTTCTTCCTGGGCACCCTGTGCCCAACCCATCTCCTGGACCTGGAAACGCCAAATTGGACTTGGGAAGTTGCCACTGGCCTCCGGCAGGCCTCCTCTTCTGCTCTCCTAGCAGCTCATCAGCCATTCTGAATGCGAGCTCAGCGCCGAGCTGACATCACGGGTCAGCCACACTGCGGGAAAACTTCAACCTGAGGGGTCTGCTCCCCATTCCCTGCACACTGGCACCCCGGGTGGGGAGATGGCCAAGAAACAAGTGCCGCTGACCCCTCCACCCCCAAAGATCCACACTGAAAAAGGGGCTCAGGACCAGGGACCAGGGCTGGACACTGGGTGTCCTGTGAGGCTGACATCTACCCACTCATGACCCGGCCTCTGCAGTCCCACACGGCCCTGAAGGACAGGCCAGGAAGCCGGATACTGCCCTCAGCAGCCATCAGCCAGGCGGCGGGGAAGGACAGGGAACATTCCCTCACAGGGCAGGCATGAACGAGGCTGGAAGGATCGGCCGTTCACCTGGGAAGAAAGGGCAGAGCTGGCGGGGCGGGCAGCCCTGTCTCAGTCACAGGTGGCCCTGGGCCACACAGGGAGGCCCTCAGGGAGGTCACGAGTAGACCCTCAGGCCACACCGGGGCAAGGGAAGCAGCAGGGACAGGTCTCAGTAGCACAGCTCTCTCGCGTGTGAGGCCCCGAGTTCCATCCCCTGTGCTGCAACAGGAAAAGAAAGAAAAGGAAGGGGGCTGCTGACAGCTGGGCAGCGTGTTGGGGGGTGTGTCCTGGCAACGGCTCCGCCCCTGTCACTGGGAGCAGACTCCAGGCCCTCGTGGGGGTGCAGCACAGCCTCTCTGGTTGCCGTGGAGACCAGATGGAGCCTCCATCTCCAGGTTCCCTGGGGAGGCAGGCAGAGCTGGTGCCTCCTGGAGACCGGGCAAAAGAGCAGGGCAGAGAAGGGAGGGTGGCATCAGAGTCCCTTTTCAGAGAGATGCTGGCTACTACTGTCTACTACTGGCCAGCGTCCACAGCAAGCCCACAGCCAGGCCCTTCTTCGACCTCCCAATCCCAAGGAGGGAAGGGAAAGGCGGCTGGCAAGTAGCATTCCCGTATCTGCACAGTGAGAAAATGAGGCTGAGAGAGGTCCCTGGCCACAGCACCAAGCTGTTCTCTGGTCCTCGCTCACTGCTTTTCTGTTTCCTGACATCAGAAGTCACTCAGGCAGAGCACACTCCCAGCTCCACTCCTAGGAAGGGCGATTAGGAGTCACGTGATGGGTGCAAGAAGAGAGAGAGGAGGGAGGGAAAGAGAGAGAACTGGCCAACGGCCTGCCAGCATGGAGGAAAGTCCACTTCACTGACCCTGAGCAACCAACACTGACAGACACTGCTGCAGATCAGACCCCAAATGGGACTCGCTGCCCACGGCCAGTCGGGGAGTCGGGTACCTCTGCCCTATCCCAGCTCTCCCCACACTGCTTCCGGCCAGGTGCTCATTCCCTGAGCCTGCAGATCTTGGGAATAGGCAGACACAGCTGCCTGGCCAAGCCCCTATATAGGATGGCTCTGAAGGGCAGACAGGGGTCGCACACAGAGGACTGTTTCACAAAGGGAAGCCTAAGTAGACCAGAAAAAAAAGGAAAAAAAAAAGAAAAAGGCAACCGAAACCCACGCAAACAAAACAAAAACAAACGGTTCCTCTAGCTGGAATGTACCAGTATATCCCGATGTCCCCACTAGAGGGCAGGAGTGGGGAAATCAAGGCAGTCCTTTTCTGAAGGGTAAGGTGGGGAGAAGGGTGTGTTTGGCATATGCCTGGTGGTGCTTGGGGCGACTCCCAAATCAGTGCTCTGCAGGCCTAAGGGAACAATGCGGTGCCAGGGATCAAGCCCAGAACAGCCTCTGCACCTTTTTTTTTTGGAGATTGGGCCACACAGCTGTGCTCAGGGTTCACGCCTCGTGGCTCTCAGAGGACCATATTAGGTGCTGGGGATCAAACAGGGACTGGCCATCTGTAAGGCTGTTCTCTGCCCAGCCCAGAATGGCCTTTACCTGGGGCACTCAGGCCGTACTCACACACGGCAGATACTTAACAGCTGCTCGCCGTCTGCTCCCATCCCGAAAACAACTCCTCTCTCCCATAACAGCCTCTTCAAGGACAGAGACAATATAGTAGGGACAACACTTGTGTCGCAGGGGGCTCAACCAGGGTTGATCCCGGGCACCCTGTATGCTTCCCTGAGCCCTGCCAGGAAAGATCCCTGAGCACAGAGCTAGGAAGTAAGGCCTGACACAGTGGATGTAGCTCCATAACCAAGACAACAAACAATTTGGGGTGTGGAGTCAGGCAGTCCCGCTGACAAGCCCCCAGGTCTTCCAGGCCTGAGTCAGCAGCTGTAACTCGCCTCCTGCTTCCCCAACTGTGAACTGTCGAGAAATAACAAGCACAGACACTGCACTGAGTGACCGGAGCCTCTGCTGCCCCCTCTCGGGCACGCTGGGCCCCCAGGAATCGGAAGGAGAACCTAAGGGGCATTCAGCGCTGACCTCAGCTCCAAACCCACCTCCAAACCCTCCTCCAGCCCCTCTCCCATATGCGGCTTCACGAGTCCTTAGGGGAGTTATGAAACATTAAATGACTCTCAGTCTAGTGCTGAGATGTGGATAGGACCTGTGCGGAGAACAAATAAGGTCCGGAGAGTCAGTGAGACTCTCCAGTGGCCTTGCACCTTGGTGGCAGCCGGGATCAGAGTCCACGAGCCCTACCTTCATGCCCGTGGGGTCACGTGTTTCCAGCCACTCTGCAGAAGTCAGTCACGTGGCTCCCTACATGCACAGCCCCCTTCCCGTCACCCCAGAACACCCCAGAAGCCCAGCCTCACTGGTCAAGGTGCGGATTCTGCACCCTGGGTTACCTGGGCCTTAACAATGCTTCTACTGGAGGGCTGGAGAGAGGATAGCAAGTAAGGATCTTGCCTTGCACACGTACAACAAGGTTCAATCCCTGACATCCCACATGGTCCCCCGAGCACTGCCTGGAGTGATTCCTGAGTGCAGAGCCAGGCGTAACCCCTGAGCATTGCTAGGTGTGGCCCAAACAATAAGAACAAAAACACAAACCAATGATTCCACTGGGGCTAGAGAGAGTGAAGGGGTTAGGAAACTTGCTTCACATACACTCATCCTGGTTCAATCCCCAGTGCCACATGGTCCCCAGGCTCTGCTGGGGTGACCCAGGTAACCCCCAGCCTTATAGGGCCCAAACAGCTTGTACCCTTGGCTCTCTCCATTGTCCCACTGACCCAGTTGACCAAGAGTCATTAGGAGACCCCAAAAAAAGATTCTACTATCAAATGGGATCACGAAAGGGTGGATCAAAATTCATCTTCTCAGGCCAGAGCGATAGTACAGCAGGAAGGGCGTTTGCCTTGCATGTGGCCAGCCCAGGTTCAATCCCCAGCATCCCATATGGTCCCCTAAGCACTGCCAGGAGTAATTCCTGAGTGCAGAGCCAGGAGTAACCCTGAGAACCACAGGGTGCCCTTTTCCCTCCCACCACCAATTCATCTTCTCCCCATCCCAGCTTCTGAGTGCCAGTAGTTTTGCCGTTCCAGCTTCTTTTTTGTCACCATGGGGGAGATGAGAGAACATCCCCCCTCTTCTAACTCACGGACTTTCTAAATGCCAACCTTACCTCTCCTCTGGGTAGTACAAGGCCAGCCTCATCTCTCCTCTGGGTCGCACAAGGCCAGCCTCACCTCTCCTCTGGGTCGTACAAGGCCAACCTCACCTCTCCTCTGGGTCGCAAGGCCAGCCTCACCTCTCCTCTGGGTCGTACAAGGCCAGCCTCACCTCTCCTCTGGGTCATACAAGGCCAGCCTCACCTCTCCTCTGGGTCGTACAAGGCCAGCCTCACCTCTCCTCTGGGTCGTACAAGGCCAACCTCACCTCTCCTCTGCGTCATACAAGGTCAGCCTCACCTCTCCTCTGGGTCATACAAGGCCAGCCTCACCTCTCCTCTGCGTCATACAGGTCAGCCTCACCTCTCCTCTGGGTCGTACAAGGTCAGCCTCACCTCTCCCTCTGGGTCGTACAAGGCCAGCCTCACCTCTCCTCTGGGTCATACAAGGCCAACCTCATCTCTCCTCTGCGTCGTACAAGGCCAACCTCACCTCTCCTCTGGGTCGTACAAGGCCAACCTCACCTCTCCTCTGGGTCGTACAAGGCCAACCTCACCTCTCCTCTGGGTAGTACAAGGCCAACCTCACCTCTCCTCTGGGTCGTACAAGGCCAACCTCACCTCTCCTCTGGGTCATACAAGGCTAGCCTCACCTCTCCTCTGGGACATACAAGGCTAGCCTCACCTCTCCTCTGGGACATACAAGGCTAGCCTCACCTCTCCTCTGGGTCGTACACCCTTCCACTGGCACAGGTGCCCTCCCCTGCAGCAAGCCCAGCCCATGACTCCAAGGGAGCCAGGTCTTGTACAAGTGTGTAGCCCTGGAATAACTTCAGAAGAATGTGGGATTAAAACAGCAAACTGAGGCACCAGGGGCCGGAGCGATGGTGCAGCGGGGAGGAAGCCAGCCCTGCACACAGCCGGCCAGGGCTGCATTCCCAGAACCACATATGGTCTCCCAAGCCCCGCAAGGAGTGATCCCTGAGTGCAGAGCCAGGAGTAAGCCCCTGAGTACTGCCAGGTGTGGCCCCTTCCCGCACCTCTCAAAGACAGTTCTGTCCTGTGCCTTGTTCATGAGACTTATGATTCTGCTACTGGTCCTGGAGGTCAGTGACACACAAACAAACCCCTTCTACCGTTCCCCACCCCAGGACACCACAGTCACTTGCCACCACGTTTCCACCTGCTTGGTCCCAGGGCAGTCACGGGGCCACTTGCTTCACTGCTGCGGCACCTGCATGTGGTCGGCGCATTCTCTCCCCCCACCAGCCCTCTGCAGGGGCAACACAATGGAATGGTACGATGGGTTGTTTCCTGGCGGAGGCTGGGAACACCCATGCATGACCCTCCGTGTTCCCGATTCCGGCTTCTTCAGCGGAGCCCGATCTTCACCTGCACGGAGCAGCAGGAGCAAGCCTGGGGAGTCAAGGGCAGCTCAGGAAGGGGCAGCTCCACGGCACACCAGCTTATCCTACCCGTGCAGGTGCCACCAGCCTGTTCTGGAACACACACACACACACACACACACACACACACACACACACCCTGTGAGCTCATCAGGTCACACACCCACACACACACACACACACCCTGTGAGCTCATCAGGTCACACACCCACACACACACACACACACACACACACACCCTGTGAGCTCCTCAGGACACACACCCACACCCTGTGAGCTCCTCCAGGTCTCACATACACACACACACACACACACACACACACACACCCTGTGAGCTCCTCAGGACACACACCCACACCCCGTGAGCTCCTCAGGTCACACACACACATACACACACCCTGTGAGCTCATCAGGACACACACCCACACCCTGTGAGCGCCTCAGGTCACACACACACACACACACACACACACACCCTGTGAGCTCATCAGGACACACACCCACACCCTGTGAGCGCCTCAGGTCTCACACACACACACGTGAGCTCCTCAGCACACACACACCATGAGCTACACACACAGAGACACACACAGACATACACAGACACAGAAACATACAGACATACAGACACAGACACACACAGACACAGACACACAGACACACACACAGACACACACACACACACCCGCCTGTGAGCTCCCCCCCCCACCCCCGCAGCAGTCTGGGGCTCAGCAGAGCGGGAACCCTGCAGCACCCTCTTCTGGTGGGAGAGAGAATGAGGAATCTCAAATTCCTCAGGCAAGTTCAGGGTACCAAGAGCACCCAGAGCTCAGGGTTTGGTAGGAGCTGGCATCAGAGGGTGAGGCCCTCCCCACCAGCCTAGGGGACCCCCCTCACCACCACCTCCACCACCCTACCAGCGTCGTCATCCCTGACTAAGCCCCAGGGACAGCCCGGGGTGATGTATGAGCCCTCGAGTAGAGGAGGGAAACTCCCAAGCTGGCTGCAGCTTCTGGCACAAGACACAGAAACACCCAAGTGTCCAAGGGCCAGCAAAGGGATGACAAGGAGGGCTCCTGCTCCCGGGGAAGGGCCCTGGACACACATGAACCGTGCGGGGGCCCTGGAGGGCACTGGGCTGAGGGACACCCGCTGGCCACAAGGCCACAAGTCGGTGACACACTCCTCTGAGAGTTCCGTTCCCAGAGACAGGAAGCAGCAGAGTGGCTGTGGGGCCAGGGAAGGGGCGTGTTTCAGGGGTGCAGAGTTTCAGACCTGCAAGATGACTAGAGTCCTTGTGTGTCCACAAGTGTCCCCAAATGCCATCGACCTACACGCTAGCAAGAGTAGGTTTGACAGTCACACATTTAAACACAGTTGGAAAAATAAACTAAGATACAACAACAACACAACGCAGACAGGGGAAGGGCGACCTCAGAGACGGAAACTCTTTCACGGGGGCTGAGCAGGGGGCAAGGCGACAGACCCAGGCCGGGACTGGCTCACTGTGCAGAGAGCTCTGGAGTCACGTTCTGGCTTCCAAAGCTCCACCCCGGGCTCATCTTGGTCCCGCTGCCAATTTCCTGGCACAAGACAAGCCTGGCTCTGCCTGGGGCAGAGGCCAGTCAAGCATCTGTGAGAGCCCGTCCGCTCTGACAGTACCGCTGCTCCCATCAGACTGCACCAGAGTTCAACTTACAACCTTTGGGGGAAGCACGTGGAACTGTCCAGGAGACAAAGCAGCAAGAGAAGCTCCACTGGGCTCGCCTCCATCCCTGACTCAGCTCCTACTCCTCAACCCCTCCCCAGTCCTCCACTCAAATCCCTTCAGGCAAGGGCAGCCTCAGCTGAGAATCAAGCTCAGGACCAGGCCCGGCCCAGGAGCAGACTGGAAGGCAAGAAAGGGAAAGATGATGCTTCAACTGGGCCCTCATAGCAAGGGGGAACGGAGCGACAGGCACCAGAGCTCACAGGCTGGCGGGACCTGGCTGCCCGCTCTCATGGATGGACCCAGTTGCAGCGAACAGGGGGACAAGGCTGGAGAGCAGGGCCGGGCTCAAAGCTCTCAGGAAAACTCCTGGAAATACGTGTCCATGTCTGGGCTCGTGAGCAGGAAAGGGGAGAAGGGCGCAGATTCCATAAAACCAGGGTGGAGCTGACGTCAGGCACCAAACCCCATGAGGGAATGGGTTGTTCGGCAGGTCCCCAGTCTCCCAGGAAAAAGACAGCAAGATTCTGAATGGTAGCCAAGAGAAGGGTTTTCTCTCAGAGCCACGGAAGTACAGAGCCCTTTATAGTGGGTTTATTTATTTCCTGTTTTGGGGCCACACCCGGCAGTGCTCAGGGGTTACACCTGGCTCTGCACTCAGGAATCACTACTACTGGTGCTTGGGGAGAGGGCAGGCCATACAGGGATAGAACCCAGCTTGGCCACGTGCAAGGCAAAAGCCCTGCCTACTGTGCTGTCTCTCTGGGCCCACTTTACAGTGCTTTGGAGCCAAGTGGGCAAGTCCAAAGCCAAGTCTTAGCTGTGTGAGCCTGGGACTTAACTCCTTTTACTTAACCTCTCTCTGTGCCTCAGTGTCTGCATTTACAAAATGAACATAATAATAATGATAATCTTATCTCCTAGCGCTTCTGTGCCAGTAAAACGTCTTGTTTCAAGTAAAGGTAAAGAGAAGATAGAGGCTGGAGCGATAGCACAGCAGATAGGCGTTTGCCTTGAACACAGCCAGATCCGGGTTCGATCCCCAACATCCCCTATGGTCCCTGAGCACCACCAGGAGTAATTCCGTGAGTGCACAGCCAGGAGCAACCCCTGAGCATTGCCAGGTGTGACACAAAAAACAAAAAAAAAACAAACAAAAAAAAAGGTACAGTGCCTGGCCGGAAGCAAGTGATATAGGTGGTGGCTCTCTCTCTGTGGCTCCCACTCTGGGACAGACACCAAGAGGAAGTCCCAAGTGAAGTGTCTCCTCAGGGACTTCCCTGGGGCCAGAAGCAGCTTTTGCACTATGTGTGTTCCCTGAGCCCGAAGGGGGCACAAGACAACGGCCCACGACGCACCTGGCAACCTGCTCTCCGCTCGCCCCGCTGCCCCTCCTGGGGCCCCCGCACATGCTCAGACCTAGCCGTGAGCTCACCCCTGGGAGCCTGGGGACAGGGCTGGGCAAGCCAGCGACTCAGCCGGCAGCCTCAGCGTCTGCACCAGAAGTGGCAGAGCCTCCTCACCCCGGAGACGCACTCAGGCACAGAGCTGGGGGATCCCGGACTTGCGCCAGGCGGCTGCTCCCGGGGACAGCTACTAACTGCAGAGGGATGCTGCAAGCTCAGGCGGAAAGTAGACACAGCAGAACGAGGGAGGGGACAAGAACCACTGGTTCTGGGGCCAGACTGTCTGGCCTGAACCCCAGTTGCCCTGCTTACCAGTTGTGTGCCCTTGAGCAAGTTATTTCACCTCTCTGGGCCTCTTTTCATCTGGAAATAGGATGCAGTCCCCAAAGGCCCGGGCACTAGGAGGATGAGTAAGTACCTCCGAGGCGCCCTCAGGAACTTCAGGCATCACCTAAACACTAACTACGAGGGCTAATGACAAGCTGCTCACGGCTAATGACAAGCTTGGCGAGTCGGTGCTTGAGACCGGGAGGCCTTAGTGCTCCTTTGTTCCTATAGCTCCTGCTGGGCCGGGATTCAGACCCTCCCTGCTGAACACTCCCCGGCAATGACTTTTAATACCTAGAGGCCTGGGCAGGAACCTCACAAGCCATCTACAGACCAAGCGCGCTCTGCCAGAGCATCTCCTGGTCCTGTCCTGGGCTCCCTCTTTCTCAGAAGCAGCCCAGGCAGCCGTGACCGCAGAGGCCCCGCATGTTGCATGTGTCTACGGGTGGCATCGCCAAGGATTTTTTTTTTTGCCAGAGACAATGTGTTTCTGTAGGGCACATTCCAAGCCTTTACGAATCCTAGGAGCATCTGGGGTCCAAAAGAAGATGTGACAGGGCCAGAGCGAGAGCACAGCGGGTAGGACTCGATCTCTGGCATTCCATAAGGTCCTCCAAACACCACCAGAAATAATTCCTGAGCACAGATTCAGGAGTAACTCCTTTATATCACTGGGTGTGCTCCCCATTCCCCAAACAGTGACAACATAAAGTCCAAAGACTTAGGCTTTAATTCTGTCATTAAAACTCTTGGGGCTCCTGAGCCTCACCTCTGCACAAATGCAGTGTGGTCTACTCCCAGGGAGTGGGAGATGAGAAAAGGACTCAGCAGGATAGCTCAATGGGCAGAGCACACGCTCTGCACGTGGGAGGCCTGGGTTCCACCCCTGCCACCGCATGGTGGTATCCAAACCTTTTTTTAATGAGGGAGCAGTGAGCGTGCCATGATCTGCACAGAGCAGGCACCTCATAGTCATGTTCCCTTACTCCTCCACTCTGTAAAATATGAGAGATAGATAGATAGATAGATAGATAGATAGATAGATAGGTAGGAAGGTAGGTAGGTAGATAGATAGATGATAGATAGATAGATAGATAGATAGGTAGGAAGGTAGGTAGATAGATGATAGATAGATAGATAGATAGATAGATGAAGGATAGATGATAGATAGATAGATAGATAGATAGATAGATAGATAGATAGATAGATAGATAGGAAGGTAGGTAGGTAGGTAGATAGATGATAGATAGATAGATAGATAGATAGATAGATAGATAGATAGATGATAGATAGATAGATGATAGATAGATAGATAGATAGATAGATAGATAGATAGATAGGAAGGTAGGTAGGTAGGTAGATAGATGATAGATAGATGATAGATAGATAGATAGATAGATAGAGAGAGAGAGAGATAGATAGATGATAGATAGATAGATAGATAGATAGATAGATAGATAGATAGATAGATAGATAGGTAGGTAGGTAGGTAGGTAGGTAGATAGGTAGGTAGGTAGGAAGGTAGGTAGGTAGATAGATGATAGATAGAGATAGATAGATAGATAGATAGATAGATAGATAGATAGATAGATAGATAGATAGATAGATAGATAGAGAGAGAGAGAGAGAGAGAGAGAGAGAGAAGGGGACCGGAGCACAGAGCAAGTGGGTGGGTGAATTGCTATATGGGCAGCAAGATGAATTTCTCTGTCAGGTGGTTGGTTTAGAACAAACTCCACACTGCCGGCAAGCCAGGCTGAATGGGCGGGGATTCAGAGCAGCCTTGTGCGTGTGTGTGTGTGTGTGTGTGTGTGTGTGTGTGTAAGGGGGTGGGTAACAGTTGCATCCCAGAACCCTGCTTCCCCAGAATCTGGTTTGCAAATCGCCTCGCCCCAGAACTAGGCCAAGGGAGTGGTTTAAGTCCTCCAGCCGCACACAGCACACACACAGCACCGGGCAGTGCCTGTACAGCGTCAGGAGCAGCCCACCTGAGCAGATGACATGTTCACAGGCCCTGGCATCTCTCACAGGACAGCATCACAGGGTGAGAGAAGCCACACCCTGCAACAGGAACTCATCCTGCTCGTCGTCAGTTTGCAGCCTGTGGTCACCATAGCAACAGGCTCCCACTCCAGCCTGCAGCAGGCGGCGGGGCTGATGCCACTATACAGGAGCAGCTCCCGTTCAGCTCCGCTCCGGCAGTGGGCGAGAGAACAAATGAAGGGGATGGGCACGCACCCTACAGAAATCTCTGCCCCGCCCCCAACACACACACTTGTTCTACTCTCAGGGCTGGATGTGAGGGCTGCGGGCCCTGAGCCAGCCGTGGGCGCTGCCTCTGTGCCCCTAACAGGTGCGCCGTGGCAACAGCCACTTTAGAAGATTTATCCACAAGGCCGTAAGAAACCTGGAGCAGGGGGAGACAGAGTGGACTAGGGGCCGCTCCACTAGCTGTCTCGTTGGGGCCAGCACCCCGGCAGCCGAGCACCCCACTTCCTGCTGTCACCAGACACCTCGCCCTGCAGAATTCCACAGGTGGCCCTGCCAGGTGCCTGCTCCGTGGTGCTCTGGGCATGAACGTGCCCGTGTGCCCTTCCTGGAACTCCTGCAAGACCAAATGTCCACTGACAGTGCCCAAGCGCCATCATGGGGCTCTCAGGTTGGGGCTCTCCCCCATGATGGCTCTCCCGGGGGCTGCCCTGGGGAGCCGACAGTGGAGCACAATAATGAGTCTGCCCTGAAGACTCCACTGCTAAGAGCCACCTGAAGTGTCTCCTTAAAGCATCTGGGACCCCACCGCATGCACTCAGAAGCAGGGACTCAAGCGACTGGCTCACGCCCCCGGAAGGGCACAGGGAAGGGAGGCGGAGCTGGGTGGGAGCTGGACAGGGTCCTCGCTCGCACCTCCCGGGCCTACCCATGGTTGCGGGCTCTCCCTCCCGAGCTGCGGTGCTGGCGGAGATGCCTCCAGTGCCAGAAATGCCTCCTACCTGCAGGTTCAGCCTTCTCCATCCCCACTGCCACCTGCGCCCCTGGGGTCCCGCCTACCTGGCCCGCGGGGAGCACCGCCCAATCAGGAGCTGAGCTGTGCACAAACAGCCCGCTCTGGGCCCCAGAGCCCAGGAGAGAAATTGAGCCTGGGCCTCTAGCCTGGGCCTCTGCCCTGGGCCTCTCCAGGGGCACCTGGTCAGATTCCAGCAATGATCCCAGGGCCTATGGGGTAATGCCACTGGGACATGGACTGTCCTAGGAACCTATGCCATGGGGCCTCCAAGATGGGCAGCTGGGTAGAGGGGAGCCACTACCACTGGGTGTTCATTCAGATCCACAGGTCAAGGGGGCCAAATGCAAAATTTATAGATAACGCTCAACTGATTTGCTTTCATTTTTCTTGTTTTTTCTTTTTCCACTTTTTGGGTCGCACTCAGTAATGCTCAGGGGTTACTCCTAGCTCTGCACTCAGGAATTACTCCTGGCAGTGCTCAGGGAGCATATGGGATGATGGGGATCGAACCGGGTTGGCCACGTGCAAGGCAAACACCCTACCCGCTGGACTATTGCTCCCTTCCTTCCTTCCTTGCTTCCTCCTTCCCTTCCCTCCTTCCCTCCCTCTTCCCTCCCTCCCTCCTTCCTTCTTTCCTTCCTTCCTCCCTCCCTCCCTCCTTCTTTCCTTCCTTCCTTCCTTCCTTCCTTCCTTCCTTCTTCCCTCCCTCCCTCCCTCCCTCCCTTCCTTCTTGCAACTGTTGTTTTTGGGCCACACTCAGATGTGCTCAGGGCTTATAGCTCTGTGCTAAGAGAGACCCTGTGGGGAGCTAGAAACTAAACTCAGGTTCCCACATGCAAGACGGCTGCCCTACCCGTTGTGCCATCTCTCAAGCCCTCCATGATTTTCAACAGCACCGCCAAGATCACTCCATGGTGTTTCCAGTCAAGTTTCCTGACATGTTTCCTCGTGTGAAACATCACGACAGGCACAAACAAAAGGACAAAGCTGCACCACCCTTCACACCACACACACACACACACACACACACACAAATCAACCCACAACGGGTCAGAGGATTCAATGCAAGCCTATATATATAAAACTGAAAAAGTTCTATACAACAATTAAACTCAGTAAAGGAAAGGGGCTGGAGCGATACCCCACCGGGTAGGGCGTTTGCCTTGCACGCGGCCGGCCTGTGCCGGCCGGGTTTGATCCCCGGCATCCCCATATGGTCCCCGAGCACCGCCAGGAGTAACTCCTGAGTGCAGAGCCAGGAATAACCCCTGAGCATCGCCGGGTGTGAACTTAAAAGCAGAAAAAAAAAAAACTCTTCAAGGAAAGCTAAAACCATACAGGTGAAAGACCACAAAGGCTCTGCAAGCGACTTCTCAGAAATGACACCAAAGGCACAACAGGATGAACACACTAAACCGGGCACTACTTTTAAAAAGTTTGTGCTTTAAACACCATCAAGAAAGCAAAATGTTGGGGCAGGAGTAATAGCACATCGGTTAGGGCATTTGCCTTGCACATGGCTGACCCAGGTTTGATCCCCAGCATCCTATATGGTCCCGCAGCACTGCCAGGAGTAATTCCTGAGCGTAGGGCCAGTAACAACCCCTGAGCACTGCTGGGTGTGACCCAAAAAGAGAAAAAAAAAGTAAAATGTAGTCTGTTATGATGTCACTGGTGAGGTTGGGTCTTGAGCTAGTAGAACACACTAAAAAAGTTAATAGAGGGCCGGAGCGATAGCCCAGCGGGTAGGGCGTTTGCCTTACGCGCGGCCGGCCTGTGCCGGCCTGGGTTCGATCCCGGCATCCCATATGGTCCCCGAGCACCGCCAGGAGTAATTCCTGAGTGCAGAGCCAGGAGAAACCCCTGAGCATTGCTGGGTGTGATCCAAAAAAGCAAAAAAAAAAAAAAAAAAAAAAAAAGGTTAATAGAGCAGGGCTGGAGCGATAGCCCAGCGGGTAGGGCGTTTGCCTTGCACGCGGCCGGCCTGTGCCGGCCCGGGTTCGATCCCCGGCGTCCCATGTGGTCCCCGAGCACTGCCAGGAGTGATTCCTGAGTGCAAAGCCAGGAGTAGCCCCTGAGGCGTCGCGGGTGTGACCCAAAAAGCAAAAAAAAAAAAAAAAAGTTAATAGAGCACCCACAAAGTAGGTCGAGTAGAGGACTCACAAAGAACTCTCCACAACCCACTTTGGGGAATAGCTCTGCTTTATTAGATGGAACAGGGATATTTAAATTGGGAAAGTAGAGCGGGAACCCTGTGTCAGCCAATCAGGTAGTAGGGTGGGAACTGTGTCAGCCAATCAGGGAGGGTGAGAGAAGGGATTAGAACCAGGGACTAAGGCAGAATGAGTGCTTAAGCCTCAACAGTTAGAGTGGGGCTTCTGAACAGGGCATGTGTTTAGGTATGCAGACCTGGCAGATCAGGCGCCCTGGAGCCCTTACGCACCACCAGGAGTGATCCCTGAGCACCGCTGGGTGTGTTGCGAAAAACAAAAAAGAAACAAAAAGTAGGGCTGGGATGTGTCTCAACAGCTGAGCTCTGACCTTCCTTGTGAGAGGCCCTGAGTTTGATCCCCAATACCACTACAACGCCACAATCTATTAAAATTTAAATGAGAAAGTGAAAGGATACTCACAGTGGGGAGACAATATTCGCAAATAACATAGCTGATAAGAGACTTGTCACTAAACTGTACAAAGAACATATAACTCAGCAATCACATGTCATCTTGCAGGCACAGAAATGGCCCAGCTTCTGAGGTGGGACCAGTCTAGAGCCGGAAACTCTGGGGCCTTCTCCAGAATGGGGAGGGGCAGATATTCCCCATCTGCCTGAAGACACAGCAGCTCCCACCCACACCCAACACCCCTGACGAGGAAGCGGCCCACCTTCACAACCGAGGCCTCAATCAAGCTGCCAAGCCACCAAATCATCCCTGGACCACACGGCTGTGTGAGTTCACTTCAAATTTTAAAGTACTGTCAGCTCAGTAGGACCACAGCAAATCTGATGGGAAAGTTTCATAGAAGCCCACCAGGCTTGGGGCTGGAACGATAGCCCAGTGGGTAGGGCGTTTGCCTTGCACCACGGCCGGCCTGTGCCAGCCCGGGTTCGATCCCCGGCATCCCATATGGTCCCCGAGCACCACCAGGAGTAATTCCTGAGAGTAGAGCCAGGAGAAACCTCTGAGCATTGCGGGTGTGACCCAAAAAGAAAAAAAAAAGCCCACCAGGCTCAGTGAGCCTAAACAACACAGAAGACTCAAGAGCATTAAGCAACAGAGCAAATTCACAGTAAACAATGGATTCAGGACCGCCATTATGAGATAGACAATAGCACAAATTGACTCTTATCGATCTATTCTTTTTTTAATAATTCCAATTGCCTTTGTGTTGCACCAAACAAATGAAGTAAATTTGTTTATGCCCACAAGGGGACAGGCTGGGGACAGGGTGGGAAACTGGGGCATTGTTGGAGGGGGGGCCACACTGGTGGTGGGATTGATGATGGAACACTGAATGCTTAAAGTGTCTGTATTATAAACAAGTTGGTAGCCGCAGTGTTATAACAACAATTTTTTTTTTTAATCAGAAAGATCCATGACACAGCTGAAAACTAGGAAGAGGATTTCTCTAAGGAAGGGAAGTTTTCTTGCTGACAACGCCCGAGGTGTTGTCCACGCAGGTTGGAGTGCTGGGGGCTGAGCACACACAGCCTCTGCCTCAGGACACGCACACCCGGCCTCCTCCATCTCACAGGCAAGGAAACTGAGGCACAGAGGGGGCTCAGAAACGGGCCCCAGAGCACAAAGTTATAAAGCAAAGCAGCGAGGCTGAGACTCACTCCCAGCTCAGTTGCTCCGATGCCATGTACTGACCAGTTCCAGAAGGCAAAGCGGAGCCAAGGAAGGGGCTGAACTTGGAGGAACCACTGATCTGGCTTTGATTTGGGGGTGCCGCTGCAGTAGGCGGTTTGTTCCCTGACACCGCAAACACGCACACACACACACACACACACACACACACACTTCCTGAATTTACACAATGGGCATCCCAACTGTCTTTCTTCATAAGTGAAGAGACTCAGGCAAAATAAGGTAAATCAGGGCCGGGAGCGATAGCACAGTGGGGGCGGCGTTTGCCTTGCACGCTGGCCAACCTGGGTTCAATCCCGGCATCCCATATAGTCCCGAGCACCGCCAGGGAGTAATTCCTGAGCGAAGAGCCAGGAGTAATCTCTGAGCATTACCAGGTGTGACCCAAAAAAGCCAAAAAAAGAAGGTGGTAAATCAACTTGCTGACATGGCTGCCAAGGAGATGCTGGAACACGGGAGGCGGCTGAGTCGGACCAGCTCTTCTCTGCCTCCGCCTCCCTCTTCCGGGCGGTGATCAGACTCCCAGCGCCACCCTCACCTGCAGTGCCAAGAAACTAGCAGAGAGCAGAGGGGTCCCAGGCAGTGATGGACCCCTGGGCTCAGTCACAACAGCCCACAATGCAGTAAGTAACCAATTCATTGCGTATGCAAAAGACGCCCTCTCTCCACATTTTACAGAGGAGACCACTGAGGCAGAGAGCGGTGGCATGCCGTGCCCTGGGTGGCAGCTGCTGAGTGGGCATGCTGGGAGCTGCAGTCACGGTCCTCTCTGCCTAGGCCCATAAATCGAGAGTAACCGTGGTCCCCCACCCCATCTCCCCCAGGAGTCTGGTCTTGAAGGTTTATACTCGAGGTGATTCTGCCACCAGAGCCAGAGCAAAGCAGATCCTGGCTGGGAGAAGCCGTAAGGATGAGTGTCCGCAGGGCACAGTGGTCTCGGGCCAATGTGCGGTGGGCAGCAGCTGGAGGGAGAGCAGCAGAGCCATGGCCAGCCTGGCGCTGGGCACAGAGCCCTGGGCTGCCGGGCTGGGTACAACATGGAGCACATGGGTGCTGCCCTTCCGCCAGCTGCAGGAGGACCCACACACTCAGCCCCTAGCCTGGCTGGCAGGAGCCTCTTAGGCCAGAGAGAGAGTGCAGGCTCCATTTCGGTACCACATGTGGTTCCCTAAACCCTGCCAGGAGTCATCCGTGAGCAGTCCCGCTGCCCCTCCCGCAAAAGGAGATTTCACCTACTAAGCAAACAGCTATCAATTTTTTTGGTTTGGCTTTTTTTGTTTGGGTTGGGGCCACACCCAGCTGTGTTCTCAGGGCTTACTTCTCACTCTGTACTGGGAGATCACTCCCATGGGGGCAGGAGCGGCACATGCTAGGAGTGCCCTAATCCCTGCATTATCCTCCTGGCCCACATGTCATTTGGGGGCAGGGGTTTTATTTGGATGCTCAGGGGGTTACACCTGGCTCTAGAACTCAGGAATTACTTTTTGGAAATACTCAGGGGATTTGGGATGCCAGGAATCGAACCCCCTGGCTGTGTGCAAGACAAATGCCCCACCGGCTGTACAATTGCTCTGTCCCCAGCACCTATCATTTTTGAATTTTGTTTCTCTCTCTCTCTTTCTATATATAAACTATATATAGTTTAAATACATATTTGATATATATGAAGTATATATATTTAACCTGGATATTTGGCATATATACTATGCTGCAGAATGAAATAATTTTCTTGCTATAGACTTTGTCCAAAAAATATGAGTACAGAATTATGACTAAATAAATTGTAGCTTATTCCTATCATGTAATTCTATGCCACTTTGACAATGAATAATCTAGGCAAGAACAAAGAGAAAATTCAAACATAGTGAAAGGAGAAAAAAAGGCCAAGTCACAGAAACACATTTCTACTATGTCACGATTTATATAATTTGCAACAAAACCACACAAGCATGTCATCCAAGAACCCATGTAACCAGGTCCTAAAGGGGAGAAGTGATTAACACGCAATCCATGATACCAGGTGGTAAATCCAGTGAACTGGATGCTACTGTGTCCCCCCAAAAGAAATTTCGGGGCCTGCGGAGATAGTTCAGGTGGCTGAGTACATGCCGAGCAAGTATAAGGTCCTGAGTTTGATCCCTGGCATTGTATTTCCTGCAGATCACTGATCAAGGGCTCCCCCAAACACCTCTGATAGTGACACCCAAAAAAAAACAAATGCTGGCAGGTCAGAGAGATAGCACAGGAGTCAATGATGCCCTACATGGAGCCAACACAGGTTGTATTGCTGGCACCCCATATGGTTCGGAGCCTGACCAGGAGCAATCCCTGAGTGCAGAGCTCTGAGCATCACTGGGTAGAGCCCCAAATCAAAACAAGAACAGAAACACTGGAGTCTTAGCACCCCCGCAATGCTGTAGCTTATAAAGTGACCTCATTTAGAAATATCTTGGTGGGGCTGGGGCGATGGCCCAGCGGGTAGGGTGTTTGCCTTGCATGCGGCCGGCCCATGCCGGCTTGGGTTTGATCCCCGGCATCCCATATGATCCCCGAGCACCGCCAGGAGTG
The DNA here is from genome assembly GCA_021461705.1 of Cryptotis parvus. Lineage (NCBI taxonomy): Eukaryota > Metazoa > Chordata > Mammalia > Eulipotyphla > Soricidae > Cryptotis > Cryptotis parvus. Next base: position 151,140 of record JAJIBD010005706.1, read on the forward strand.
ATTCCTGAGTGCAGAGTCAGGAGTAACCCCTGAGCATCGCTGGGTGTAACCCAAAAAAGCAAAAAAAAAAAAATTGAAATATCTTGGGGCTGGAGCAATAGCACAATGGGTAGGGCGTTTGCTTGCACACAGCTGATCCGGGTTCGATCCCGGCATCCAATGGCCAGTAGTAACCCCTGAGCATCACTGGGTGTGACTCAAAAAGGAAAAAAAAAAGAAAGTATCTTTAAAGCGATTCTTTTTCTTGTGTTGTCAGGAATTGAATACAGGGCCTCCTTACGCATGTGAGGCACCCACTCTCCAACTATCCTCACACCCCAGAAACCAGGAGAGAGGCAGTGAGCAGATTCGCCCCCACCTCAGGAGGACCCATCGCAGCTGACAGCCTGACCCAGCTACTGGCCGCCTGCTGTGAGCGAAGCAGCATCGGAGCTGCCAGCTAAGTAGGGCTGCAGCCTGTGTCCAGCAGACCGGCCTCCGAGGAGCACTGTGGCTTCCCAGGCTCAACGCAGAGTGAATTGGCGTGTGTCTCACACGCCTGTATTACACCAAGGGACATAGCGCTCTTTGGTACAGACTCATGTGTCAAATAGAAACTAAAGCCACCTATGGTAACCTAATCCTTGCACTTGACAGCTGCAAGGCTATGGGCTGCTGGCGACAGGAAGAGGACGGGCTAGAAGAAACCAGGGGCTGAGTCCTCACCCAGCAAAGCCACGGGTGGCTGCCGCCTGCAGCTCCTCTGGGGACAAACAGGGGCCCTTCTCTCTGCGCCACACACTGAGCCAGGCAGGCCACCGGGGAGGCCCCTGGCTCCTTCTCCTGAAGAATGTTCTGAAACGCACAGAAAGCCAATGAAGAGGATTACAAAGGAAGCCCTGGATAGAAATGTTTTCTGGGCCATTCCAGAGAATTCCCTGAGCGGTGCCAGTACCAGGAGGTGCCAGTTCTGAGGGCCAGGGTCAGCCCTGCTCAGCTGGGCGCACATCCTTATCCTGGGGGCCACTGCAGGGTCTGTGCTCAGCTACTGGCCAAGGGCTGCCACAGCGCCCCTGCGAGGTCCCTGAAGCCAGCACCACCCAGGAAGGGGCTGCTGCCCAGAGAAGAGCCCTCCAGAATCAGAGAGAGCCCCACTGATGGGCTTGCCTGAGGGGAGGTGGGCCCAGAGGCAGGAAGGCAGCCTGGGGCGGGGAGTGGGGGGCAGGGTACCACTCCTGCTGAATTCCTGCCCAGGTGCATTGCGGCAGGGCTGGGGGTGCCTCTAAGGGCCGGACACTCTCCCTCCCCCCATTATCTAAGTGAACATTGGCTTTCCAGTTATACCGCATGGATCACTAAATTACTACTACTATGACTACTACTACGAAGACTACTACGGCGGCGACTACTACTACTTTGCTTCTGTAGCCACACTTGCAGTGTTTGTGGGTAATTGTGCTCTGCCTTTGCTTCTGAATACTCAGAGCACTGCACAGTGCTGGGGATTGAACCTGGACCTACCACATGCAAAGCAGTTGCTTAGGGGTTGGAGAGATAGTACAGCAGATAGGGCGCTTGCCTCGCATGCAACTGACCAGGGTTTATTCCCCACCCAAAAAAATGCTAATCTTAGTGATAGTCCAGTGGGTAGGGCATTTGCCTTGCACGCGGCCAACCCGGGTTCGATCCCCAGCATCCCATATGGTCCCCTGAGCACTGCCAGGGAGTAATTCCTGAGTGCAGAGCCAGAAGTAACCCCTGAGCATTGCCAGGTGTGACTCAAAAAGCAAAAATAAAAAAATGCTAATCTTAGCCTATTGAGCGGGCTCTCCAACCCCACACGAGTTTACAGCACACCATGAGTTTACAGATTAATAAATCAAGGCTCAGAGTATAATGACTCGCAGAATCAATGTTCACATCCAAGTTGTTTTGATTCCAAGAATAATCTAGACTGACAAACACCAATTTAGTCATTCTTCACTCAACAAATCTTCCATTATAAGGCCATGTCCCAGGCTGGAGTGATAGCACAGCGGGTAGGACGTTTGTCTTGCACCCAGCTGATCTGGGTTTGATCCCGGCATCCCATGTGGTCCCCCAAGCACTGTTAGGAGTAATTCCTGAGTGCAGAGTCAGGAATAACCCTGAGCATTGCCAAATGTGACCCTCAAAAAGCCCCCAAAAAAGGGGGCATGTCCCCTGATGAACACTTGTTCTAGGAAACAGCCTCCCTAGCTAGAGGGTGTTCTTTACTACTCTGCCTCCAGGGGGCGCTGTTGACAAGAGCCTGGGGTGAGAAAGGGTCAGACAGGCCGGTCCCCAGTATGCCACCCCAACTCAAATACACCATTCCATCCTCATTTCCTCTGCAGTGCCTATGCTTGAGTTCTTCAGAAAGCCAAGGCCATCCTGGCATTTAGGACTGAGCTGAAAGGGCCAGAGAGATAGTACAGCAGGTAGGGTGCTTGCCTAGCCGACCACCAATTGGAGTTCAATCCCTGGTATCCCAAAAGCCCTGCCAGGAGTGATCCCTGAGCAGTCAGGAAGTAGGTCCTGCCAGGTGTCTCTCACCCCCTCAAAAAAAATTAAAGGGGGCTGGAGTGATGCTCAGCGGGTAGGGCGTTCACCTTGAACGCAGCCGATGGGGTTCAATCCCCAGTATCCCATATAGTCCCGGAGCACCGGCAGGAGTAATTCCTGAGGGCAGAGCCAGGAATACGCCCTGGGCATTGTTGAACTGAGATTCTGTGTAGTGCCCCTCCCCGCCCAATTCCACATGAATATTAAGTGGGGGGTTCTGGAATTCAAATCGGGCTTTTGCAAAAAAATCTTTCCACTACCGACATAGCCTTTGGAGGCTGGAGACTTCCCAGCAGAAATGAGGGCCTATGAGACTCATTCTGTGCTGAGTATCCCGCTAGCACCTGTCAATAATGACAATTACCCTTTATCCCGGCATGAAACCTTGTGAGAAGGGCCGGACTGCTATTCATCGTCTTTGCCATCTTCGCTGATGTCTATAAGCACCCAGGCAGAGCCAGCGTGCTGAAGCGCTCACGTTGCAGAGGAGAGGACGGGCTAGTTTCTGTGGCTGCAGTCCTCCTCTCTGCTTTCCAACTGGCGGGAGTTGGTGGAGGGCTCATGAGGCTGGGGTATTCCCTGCGCCCACCCACCAGGGCTCCCAGGGCCACGCAGACCACGTGCTCCATGGAAAGCGCCCAGTGGCCACCAGGATTCACTCACAGGACGTGTCTCGGGTCTAAACCAGGCCCCTCCCACATGGTCCAGCTCTGGACCCGCTACCTGGCGCTCCCTAAAGCCCCCAATCTTTGTGCCAGCTGGATGGTGAGAGGGTGTAGCAGTAGGTCCAGCGTCTGACCTCCTCTGCAGGGGAATCTGGGTCTCCCTGACTTGCAACAGCAGCTACTGGGTGACCCTTTGGGAAGTGGCAGGGGCCATAAGGGGAAAAAGGAGGCGGCAGAGGGTGAGCGGGGGCAGAGAAGGCAGGAGGGCTCTCGCTCCCAGCAGCCATCTCCCTGCATGCACTGAAGTTCACCTTCAGGAAGCGGGGAACAACCACAGTGTGGGCCAGAGGGAGGCGGGAGGTGGGGAGAGATGGGGGGACACTTGAAATCTGGGCTGCGGGCCCAGCAGCACCATTAGCATAACCCACAAGTGTCTCCTGGAAGCTAATCTCGGTCACAAGCTGGGCCGGAGCCGGGGCACCCCTGCCACAGTGGACACTTCATCCTGCTGCTCTGTGGTGAGGACAAGGGGATGCAGGGCAGCTTTGGGGGGCAGTACCTGACCCAGTCCCCAAACACAACACACACACACATCTTAAAGACCCAGTCCCCAAAACACACACACACACACACATCTTAAAGACCCAGTCCCCAAACACACACACACACACACACATATCTTAAAGACGCAGTCCCCAAACACACACACACACATCTTAAAGACCCAGTCCCCAAACACACACAAACACACACACACATCTTAAAGACCCAGTCCCCAAACACACACACATATAAACACACACACACATCTTAAAGATCCAGTCCCCAAGCACATACACACACACATGCACACACATCTTAAAGACCCAGTCCCCAAACACACACACACACACACACATACATCTTAAAGACCCAGTCCCCAAACACACACACATATAAACACATACACATCTTAAAGACCCAGTCCCCAAACACACACACATATAAACACATACACACACACACACACACACACACACACATCTCTCTTTCGCCAAGGGAGAGGCAGGGCCAAAGAAGCTTCTAGATCCTCTTTCACAGTGCGACCCCCCCCCCACCCCCAGTACAAGCACCCAGGAGCAAAGCTACTCAAGGACTCCCCTCAGCTCTGGTCTCTGGCCTGGCCTTCAGTTTCAGACAAGAGCAAAGATGGCTCTTCTCAGGAGCAAGTAATCCAGGGCCCTCAGGAAAGTGTCCGGGCAGCCGCACAGCTGCTTCCTGGCTGCCCCCTCCCTCCCCAGCCCCTCTGGACAAGGTCCAGGCTTAGAGCTGGAGAAACAGGGAGAAACTGAGCACACATGCCTCGGGCTGGGAGCCTGAGAACAGGAAGAGCCGAGTCCCTCCCACAGGCAATGTGAGAGCACATCACAACGCCCCCAGTCAGCCCTGGGAACCCGCCATGGGAAAGAACCCATGGAGGCAGAGGGCAGCAGTCTGAAGCCCACAGATGCGCAGAGAACCTCAGAGGCACCCCAGGAAAGCCCCCAGAAGCACGAAGAGCTCCCCACAGCCCCTACAGGGAAACCCTGGAGCAAAAGCAGGAGAGAGCACGCGGGGAGGGAAGAGGGGCGGTACCCCAGGGTCCCAGGTGTGAGAGCCCAGTGCCGGCCCCTGTCCAGGCCCCGCAGCTGAGCTCAGCAGGCCTCAGGGTGCAGGACCCAGAGCTCAGCTCTCCCTGACACCAATGTGGGGTTTCACTTCAGTCATCCTCAACTCTATTTTTACTCCAAGGTGTTGAGAAACACCAAGGGTCGAAGCAGGACAACCAAGTCACCCGATCTCCCCTGCCCAGCCACGGACCACAGCTGACATTGGTGGGACCAGGGTCTGGGAGGGTTCCTAGGACTTCTGGCGGTTTTCTTCTTCTCCAAGGCCAAGGGTGTGCGTCTGGGGTCCCCTCCCGGCGCTGTTCCCAAGGCGGGGTCCCACAGCCTACCCAGAAAGCCTGGAGGGCAGAGGCACGTGTGTGAGAGGTACCGAGGGTGCCCCAGGTGAGTCTGGGAAGAATTCCGAGTGGCTGCAGGGAAGCTGGGGGGTGCCTGAAAGTCTGCCTGGCTGTAGGAAGCGAGGTGGGGTGGGGCTGCAAGACGCTGGCCCGAGCAGCTCTCACGTCCTTCGGACCCCGAGGGCCAAAACCCGCAAAACTGTTAGGGAGCCAGAGGCTCAGCCTCACACCTACTGGATTCATGTGCAGCAGGAGGGTCCCAAGCTTCACCTCCAAAATCCCATGTCCCACCCTCTTCTGCCCTCCTCCTCGTTCCCTGAGTCTGGGAAGTAGCCTCGGTGCTGCTATGCGGCAGCCGTTGGCACATGGAGAACATTCCCGTTCTTCACCAGCCAGTCACAAAGCATGTCTCAGCCAATGCCCGCTGGGGTGGAAGAGAGCGTGCAGGGAGCAGAGTCAGCTCAGAGGCTCAGCACAAACGAGGGTCCGTGACACTGCGGGGGTGGCCCAGACGCTACCATATGGCCAGGTCTCCCCGCACAGAGCAGTGAGACCAGCCCCTGCAGGGACAAATATCATTGGGAGAGGTCCCTGGGCCCCCCAAGAACTGCTGGGGAGACCCACCCACCCACAAAGAGTTTGTCGTCAAATTGCAGCTTTTCGAACCAATAGGCACCCCTCCCTAAGTCCTCCTTCCGGGGATCCTGGTATTCAGCAGCCCTGGGAAGGCCCCCAGGGCTTGGGGTGAAATATCCACAGATCTGTGTTTTGAGCCTGGCTCAACTTTAAGCTGTGCGACCTTAGGAAAGCTGCTTAAGCCTTTTAGAACCTTGGGGGTGGTGTCCTACACCCATAGAACAGGATAAAAATAAGGGGGCTGAGGAGGGGTGGGGCAGGGCGGCTGAAGATTGAATAGGGCATTTTAAGTGTTTACAGACAGTATTGGGTACCCGAGGAACAGAACCTTATGCTTCTTTATGCCTCTAAGGAGTTGAGAAGAAAGCGGCCACAGGCCTGAAACACTGGGCAGGTAAAGAGCAGATAGGAAAGGGCTCCCTGCTGTGGCACAGGCTCACTGTGCCTGTGAGGAATGGGCTCCCCACTGTGGCACAGGCTCACTGGCACTTCCTGGAGGGGTGGCATCAAGCTGACACTTGAAGCTGACCAGGAGCCCCCCCAGAGGGCTGGCTGTAGGCCGGCAGGGTCCGGCTGGCCAGAGCAGGGGCAGTGGCGGACATGCTGGGAAGTGCAGTGGGGGATGTGGAAGACAGCCTGGATGCAGAAGGTGGGAAAGAAAGCTCCCCACTGAAGGTTTCTGGGCCCAGAGAAGGCAATGGCAGCCCCAGGAAACCAGGAGTGGAGTGACTCGGGTCAGAGGACGTCAGCCACTAGGGCCTCTCTCTGGTGACAATCGGACAGTTGCCACTAGATCCCCAGGCCAGAACTGCCTTCCTGTCATCAAACACGAGCACCGTCCTGCCGGTTCCCAGAGTAGGAGACAGAACCAGCCCTGCTTTCTATTTGGAAGGGGAATCTCTTAGGGTTCTGTGCCCGGAGATGCACGAGGTACCCACTGATCTATCCAGATAAGCCATGCCCGGGCTTTCACAGGGGGCTGCGATATTGGCCAGGAGCTGTGATGGGGTCTGCAATGTGCCAGCTTAAATCAAGGGAAATGACCCTTCCCCAGGGCAGCAGGCACACCAGCTGGTCTCTCATTAGCCCCTCTCAATGAGGCATTAGAAAGATAACAGCCAACCGGCTCTGCTCCATTAACACAGTCGTTGGCCCTTGGGGGTGGGGGGCAGGGAGCAGGGGTTTCCTCTAGACAGATGTACACTTCAAGCCAGATGCCTGGCTACTGGCACCTCAGGAAGGGGGTGCGCTGAGGAGAAGTGCCATGTGGACCCCCCAACCCCCATCCCCTAGACAACCCAGTGGCCATTCCTTAAATTAGGCTTCTCTTCTCATCCTTAAATTGAGAGTAACAGCGCTTCTCACATACACACGAGGATTCAATGAACTGGAGAACACAACCTCCAGCGGGGTCCCCAGGACGCACCTAATCAATGGCTTTGCTGTTTTAGTTCTGATTGGGAAACTTGATCAACAGAGAGAGAGGTCTCTCAGACTGCGCTGCATCTAGCCAGAGTCCAAGTCACAGAAGGGTCTGACCCGGCCCAAGCCTGCGGTCCCTCCCCCCCACCAACGAGGACAAAGGACCCTGAGCTCTGAGATCCAAGTTGTGGGCTCTAGACCGTCTACGGCAGCCCTGGCTGCCCCAGGAACTTGCTAGAATGCAAAGCCTCAAATCTCCTGCCAAACCCAGGAAGGACAAGCTGCACCGTAACAAGATCCGTCGGACAGTTGCTCTCCTCTACTTGGCTCTAGGAGATTTGCATCTGACCCCTGCCCCCTTTCTCTACCCACCCCCCCACCTCATCGCGGTCCATCTGAGCCCAGGATTCGGGGTTCATAGAAGCTGAAGCTCCCG